>JACXGK010000448.1:81624-110790 GCA_016801125.1 Novumbra hubbsi
AACCGGTTCCACGGAGGGCCGTGTGTCTGCAGGTTTTAGTTTTTTCCTGTAAATTGGTTCCCAGTTCAGACCTAAACAACCAGGTGAGGGTAGACCTAACCAATTAGTGACCTAATTAATCAATCAAGTACAAGGTGACAGCGAAAACCTGCAGACACTCGGCCCTCCGTGGATCCGGTTTGACACCTGTGGTGTAAGGAGGCTGTTTATACCTGCTAATTTAAAAAAATAAATTGTTATGCAATCTTACATTAATGCATATAAACTAAGACCATAACTATATAAACTTAAAATAATAGCATAATAACTTGAAACAGTGTTTTGATGCTACGAGGTTATTTACCTTTAGCTAGTGTTGTTCTTTGGTAGCAATTTAAACATGTGTTTTAGGTCACAATGTAATTGAAATTCAATGAAGTTTAAGAAAGCATCACTGCCCTATACCAATAAAAAAAAATTGTGTTTATTTTAGCTGGCAAGCTAAAGTAGCTTATTATTTCCTTGCCTGTCTTCTTTGCAGTTCATTAATCTCTATAATGTCTGTGAGGGCCCTTTGAGTGTTGGCCAGGTTGGAGGTATTGCCTCATTTGTGGTTTGGCATTCGAGCACCTTTTAAACCAAAGTTCACTAGTGTCTATTGGCTGGCACTCGTTGCCATCTCCATAATTGAGCCAGTTTGTTGAGACGTGGGGGTATTGTGTCCTTGTCGGATGGAGAAGCCATGCTGTCAGCAAAATGATGCCTTGCATTTCACTCTCACTTCACTTAATTAAAATCTACAACATACTATTGGATTCACAAGTGTAACAGAGTTAAGAACGTACTGTAAATTCACTCCCTAGCTTTCTTAATATGTTGCAGATGTGGCTATAAATTGGGGCAACTTAAAGGGGCAATATTTAAGATGTGTACTGTACTACTATCATAAATACAAGCAAAAATGATGAGTAGACATGACTGCAGTTGATGTTTATAGTTCATGTTTTAAATAATTGTTTCTATGAAATGTATTTGCATTTAATTGTCTTCTTTCACTTGTTTACACTCACAGTAAAGTTTTTCCCTAAACCACCTTGGGCTACACTTAAAAAGTAAAGCTTTCTGGATTTGGTGCTTCAAAGAACCAGATAGGTTACATGGAGAAATATAGAAACTGGTTTCACCAGGGAACCTTTTAAGGTTCTATAATTATAAACACTTTCTTGTTGATCCTTTTGTAGTCAGGTGCTCTATAAAACCATTAACGGTTACACAAATTCTAACAACAAGGTTCTCTAAAGAGCCTATTCGTTTTTGTTTCTCCAGGGCACCAACTATATATTTTTTAAGTCATATTTCATTAATCAAGAAATAATGATTAATCTATGTTTCTTTTATTAAAAAAAAAGATATGTTAGTTACAACTCATAATTGCATTAGATGTACATGTATTTATTGATAAAGAAAAGTTTATTTTCATTTAGTGTGTATGTGTGTATTTATTTATATATATATATATATATATATATATATATATATAACAGGGTTTCATTTTGAATGGTGACTTTTGATTGATTGAAGAGTTGAAAGAGTTTTGAAAGAGTTTTGCAATTAGATGATGGTCTATCTATGATATAGTGAACAAAGTGGTCATTTTATTCTTAGGCAGAAGAAAAAACGTCTTTCTTTGAGCCTTAGATTATTACCAGCAAGTATTAAAGCCACCAGAACAATGTACTTTAACAAAAAACGTGAAAACATGTGGTACTGTAGAAGAATAAATGTTTGTAAGTACGCATGAATGATTCGAACAACAGGCGTGTGTGTTATCCTTGTAGACTGTCCATTGCTGAGTAGTTTTGTTTTCTGCAAGGAGTTGCAAACCCTCTGCACTGCAATTGGAACATGCATTCTGCCCTTAAAGACAAACGCTTGTAGGAAGCTCATGATCTTGCTGAACTTCTTTGGATACTCATTACTGTGGCATATATAGTTATTATCTACTCCACCATCATCAATCAGCATGACCTTTTTGTCCATCTTCACATGCACACAAAAACAAAACAAACATCAACTTCTTGTTTGGACTGCTTTGAATTGCAAATAATTAATAAAAAACAAACAGACATTGCCTACATTTTCAAGGCCCTAACCCTGCTATCTTGCAAACTCCAGGCTTATTACGTAACAGTTACAAGTCAATTGCTAGTTAGCAAATTGCTAATTTTGTTGACGCCGCGCTAATACCCATGATACAAAAGATATGCACCATGCCATATTATTTACTTTTTAAGGGGCATCGAAATTACTCAGAAATATAACTTGGTCCTTTAACTTAGGGAACATCCTCTAACACATACTCTCAGTGAAATTCAGGACCATAGAGCCATCAACTTTATTCTCTGGGATAGACAATCTGAAATTAGACATTTAAATGTTGATAGACAAGAGCACTGTTTTAATAATTTAGAAAGTATCTTGGTACTACAGTAAATTGGCCTTTTACACTTATGATCAATGTGTGAGTGTAATTTAAGTCTAACAAGTGATAACAGTCAAGAGCATGAAAGTCTAGTTCGTCACCAGGTTTGAGGATGATGGTGTTTTCTGTCTCTCTGGCATTATATGTATGCAAATGGCTGTTTTTACAAGAATCTAGTTTGAAAAAAATACGAACTATCTGGGTCACCTTAAAAAAAACAAGGGATTTCATCTCTATGCAGGTCATCTTAGAAAATAAAGTTTCCAGCAGAATGCTCAAGTGTCCAGAGTATTTTCCTTAGTCTTCTAAAGCTTTTCATCACTCATCACTGTTGGTAAACTCTGAATGTTTTTTTTTCACTGCCTCTGAGAGTTCTGATAATGTGACTTGAGTACTTGAGTCTCAGCACAAACAATACTTATGAATTGCCACTCCCAACACTGTTGTTGCTGGTTCCATTTGGCCAAAATGTTTTATAGTTATTTATGCCATTGGACACTTTCTTGAAATACAAGTGTTTTGCCTGAAATCTCATGTACCAATGAAATTGCAAGGTACCATATTTCAGTATTAGTTGAGGATAGTGTCAGAAACTGCGTTATCCTTCAAATGTGTCAGAAACTGCGTTATCAGACTCTGTATCATTTATCCAAGCGTTGCTCAGTGTAGGAACTAGAAGTATTTCTCTAAAAAAAATATACAACAGCCACAACTTATATTCAGCTGGAACCTTGTCTCTAATTAAGAAAGGTAGTATGTAAACAATGTCTACTTCTCTGTAGCTTTTCCATACATTTGGCCATCAGCAGAAACCTTCTCAGATACCAAACTATGTTTGTCGTTTTGACCCAGAGATATGTCTACATTTTTGAATACGTTCCTGGACACTGGTAATCTTATCCTTGTGTAGTGCCTTTATGATTAACGTCAATGTGTGAGGAATAGTCCACTCTAAAATATTAAGCATAACATCCAGAGGAAAGGTGAAATCAAATTAGCATGCTGAACGAGCAGGGTCGAGTAACCCCACACAGAGCTGATGCTTTGGTTTCTGTGATAAAATGTAAGTGATAAGTGTGTATACTTGAAGTCCAAAGCATACAATCCTCATGATTTAACTGACTAGAAAGGTCTTTGTAATTGTAAAGGCAGTTTTTGCCAACTCTACTATTACTAAATAAACCTGAAAACCCAACAAGGGTATTGGCTGACAAGCTGAACAGTCAAGCTGATTCAATTAAGTGGATTCTGAATACTTTAACACCTTCCTTTTGCAATTTTAAGGTATCTCCTAAAGGTAATTTCAATAGTCATTGTATTACAAGAATATGAAGTTGTATGTGCTTCATAAAGAATCGATACTTTGGCAGGATATTGCCAATTGTAAAGTTAAAAGCTAAGATTTTGTGCAAAAACATGCTTTTGAGTGGCTCTGTACATGAAAATAAGATTTGACAGTAAAGCAATGTACTCGAAAATGTGTTCATTGAGAGTCTACTCTGAGGGTATACTCCACATGAAAAAAGAAAAATTGCTAACACAATATTTATTAAGTTAAAAGGTGATACTGACAGTACTAAAGCAGTGGTCCAACAAATGGGTTTCCAAAAGAAAAGAACTCTTGATGGGTTTGTGAGGGAGTGCGCTTCAAAGAAGCCTTTGAAACTCACCAGTTCTGTTAGCATTGTTTTGCTTATGCCACTAACAATGGACGCTTGCTCTGGTTTGCTTTCTCTACAAAATCCATTAACAAAGTTCCATTGACAAAATAATCAGCAAACCTTTGCTAACATTGCTATATTAGATTAAATTCACACAGATCTGCAGTAATTTCAATTTTACACAGCAGACTGCTAGACAGCAAGCTCACATTAGCAATGTTGCTATCTAGCTACACTGTGAGAGTGAGACAGCATGCCATGAGGACATCGAAAACTAAGAAAGAAAATGGAAAATGGTTTGGCTAGTAATTTCCACCATATATTGCCCTCATCCACAACAACAGTAGTTGACTAATGGTACTATTTAGTGTTGTGTACATCTAGCTATGGTTAATTTGGCAAGTTTGCAGATCACTTTTTGGCACCAAACTAGCTGCTATTGCAAACGCATCAAAATGTGCTAACATTAGCTAACTTTTAGCTATGTAGATAAAGGGGAGGCATGTTGTGTTTGTCTTTATATTGTTTGTGTATGAACTGAGTAATTTGAACGTTATTAAAACATGAGCAATGTGTTAAACTAATGTCTGATATTGAAATCCTTTAAGAATTCAAAAAGATTCCCTTACTGATTGTTTAAGTTGTGAAGTGCCAGTTCATGCACAAAGCAATTAACAGATGGGAGTGGATGGGGGGCAGATTTCGTTAATGCAGAGGAAGTCTAACTCAGGCAGGTGAAAATAATTGTTAATTACAGATTTTTTTTTATTTTTTTATTAGAATTAGATTTTTATAAAAAATGCATTGTCTTTATTTGTTGATTTAAGTAACAAACCACACAATAAAAAATGACTATTATATACTGCGAAACTGTGTCCAGTTATAAGGAGTTGCCATGCCAATGGCAGTTTATTACCTGTAAAGTTACCTTGGTAGTCAACCAAGCATTTAGTTAGTACTGCCCCACTTTCATATACATATAAATTGCAAGCTACTTCTGTAAATTAAAGTTCATGTGCATAAAAAAACACAAATAAAAAGTATATGTATGCATACCTAATTTCTAATAAGATAAGAGTACAAATATATTTGCACACACCTGTCTATATCAGGTCCCACAATTGACAATGCATGTCAGAGCACAAACCAAGCCATGAAGTCCTAGTGATTGTCTGTAGACCTTCGAGACAGGAATGTATTGAGGCACAGATCTGGTGAAGGGTACAGGAACATTTCTGAAGCCCCAATGTGTACTGTGGCCTCCATTATCTGTAAATGGAAGAAGTTTGGAACCACCAGGAACCTTCCTAGAGCAATCGGGGTAGAAGGGCTTTTGTCAGGGAGGTGAACAAGAACACAATGGTCACTCTGACAGAGCTCCAGCGTTTTTCTGTGAAGAGAGTAACAACTTCCGGAAGGACAACCATCTCTGTAGCACTCCTCCAATCAGGATTGTAGCCAGATGGAAGCCACCTCTCAGTAAAAGGCACATGATAGCCAGTCTAGAGTCTGCCAAAAGGCACCTGAAGGAATCAAAGACAATTCTCTGGTCTGATTAAACAAAGACTGAACTGCATTGAATGTAAACAGCAACTGCTTGGATCAGCTTTCATGGATCACATCACATGTAAATCTCTAATATAAATTAATATTAGGATGATGATATTTACATACTATGTATCTGTACAATACAATTGAAATATGTTTCTTTTTTATACTTTTCAGTTTGGGCCAGTAGAAATACAGTACATTTAGTTTGTTTTAAGTATGTTTTGGTATCCATAAAATACTATTTGACCAGTTCATTATTGATATAATTTTGTTTCAGTGTGCAAATGATTGCTGGCTTTTAAATTAATTATATAACAGTTTCCTCTCAATCAATCACTTTAACTTCATGCGAGAAACTGTCATTTCTCCCAACCTTCAGTGTTAACACCAATTGGTAGCGAGTTGTTTAAAGTCATAATGATTTCCAATGTACCCTTTCAGTATTATTTTAGTTTTTTTGTCTTTTCAGTGTTTGGGTACACTGTTTGTCTTCAGGCTACGTGGGTCATTGGACCATAAATCACAGTAAAAAAAATTATATACACCCCTTTGTGGTCCTATTGATTTCCTTTTTACACTCTTAGAGAGACAGAAAAGAAGCAAGAATGACTCATTTGAGGATGCTCTTATGGCTTCTGCAATGGCTCTATGATCATTAATTGTAATTAGAGTTCATTGTAATTAGGATTGTGAAGTATCTTACAAAACGTAACAGGCCAAGGTTAGAGGGCATATTCATAATTCTCTGCGGTCTCTGTGTTCATGAGCAGTAGACATGTTTACAGTCTGTGCAGGGGCAGAACAGAATGCACACATCTCCCTACTGATACATATTTTTAGTAGGGCTGCAACCATTATTCTACCACTAGTAAAATCTATCAACTTCTGACCCCAGTTGTCGATTACAATTCAAAAGCAAAAATGATTCACCCCCCCATGGACTTCCAGACTAGGTTTAAACTTGGTTTGCACATATGGACAAGCAATTTCTGCCCAATCTTCTTTGCAAAATGGGTGAATAGCAATTATCACCTATTTTCACATATTATCACTTGGACTGAGTTTCAAGCTTTGACTGGTGTACCCAAGGACATCCACAGACTTGTCCCGAAGCCATTTCAGCGTTCTCTTGGCTGTGTGTTTGGGTCTTTGTCATGCTGGAAGATGAATCTTTCTCCAGTGTGTGGTCCTGTGCACTCTGGATCAGTGCTGCCACCGACATGATTCACAATTGGATCACCATTTTCTCATGAAGACATGGTGTAAGACTCCAAAAATAGTGCTAACAGTTGCAGCCAAAAGCTCTATTTTGGTCTCATCAGACCAAGCAATATTCTTCCACTTGGTTTCAGTCTATCACATGCCTTCTAGCAAACTTGCAGAGATTTGGTGTACATTTTTTATGTTTGCCACTTTCCATGAAGGACACTTGTGAAGCACCCAGGCTATTGTAGCAGTACGTACAGTGTCTCCCAGTTCTGCACAGGGTGTATGTTTGTCATTGTGTTTGGTAATGTTGTTAGGCATGTAATACACGGAAGATAATAGCCTTTATCATTTGAAGGATGTTTTGCAATAGGATTGACAGGAAACTTATCTATGAAAACTGGCTGTTCAATTAAACATAGTTTCCAAGGACACATTTAATTCCCTTTGAACAGGACAGAGTAGTCTGTTTTCTGTTTTCTGTCTTGCACAGGGGCATAATTCTGTTTCATTTAGATAAGAAACATTGATCAATTACAGACTAATTACAGAGATAGTCTTCTAGGTTGAGAAGTCCTGAAAAAAACTAAAGCTGCAGGTACAGAACAAATGTGACAAGTCTGACAAGCATGAATATATTTAAATTAATATATTATCATAATGCTCTCCACTGTTTATCACTAATGTTAGAAATCGTATTAATGGTGAAATAACATTGATATGCTTGAAGGGTTAACCTTGTCTTGCAATATTCATCTGTATGTAGCCGAATATGCAGCCAAATTCAGCAGACAAAATCCAATGAGTGAGTAGGTTCTGTCATTATTGTTTTTCATCAATTGGTCTAACCTTAAGTAGTATGCATTAACTTATGCATTAAATTATGCAACTTGAATTATTAAAACAATGAAGCTGAGTCTTAAAGTGCCTAAACTTGGCAAAAGGTGATGTTAAAGAGTTTCTCTGGCAATTCAATTTGTGACAACAGCACACCAAAAAATGGGCAGTGTGTATCTTTCTCCTAAAACGTTTTAAATTTTTCCTTATTTTGATGATAAGCTCTTGAGGTTCAACTCATTATAACAAAGCAGAGCTGTGCAGAGTAACTGCACAGCTTTTAATTAAATATTGTTTGTTGTAAGAAATGGAAAACCACCAAGCACATCACAAATAGCTTCTCTTCCTTATGCAAAAGGATGAATGTAATAGATTACACATCTGTGCTCATCACTAATCATTGTCACTTGGAGTCTGGAAAAACAGTTTAGTCATACAAGTATTTGAAAAGTTTTTTTTTTTATTTGAAATGTTTTGAAAAGTGTATGGCTACCCTTCAGTTTGCATTCAGACTCCCTGTTTGCATTATTTGTTTTGCATTCACTTTTGCTAAATTTCATGAAAGTAATGCGAGTAATTCTTGAGTTTACTGTATAAATTGAAAGGGATAAGGCTAACCAGTGCAGCACAATCAAATATGTCAATATACATTTGTATATCAATCTATCTACCAAAGCCACTTGCCACTGTGTAGAATCAGCTTTCTAACCAAGCAGGTTTACACATACAAGGAATTTGCTTTGGTGCTATGGTGCCTGACAGAAAACACAGTTAAGTTAGTAGCCGCAAGAATTTACCAACCAGCTGTTACCGCGACACCTACTGCAATAAAATTAGGTTAGGAGATTTCTGTGGCTGTGTCAGCTGCTGCTGTAAACAGCGGATCGAAAGCATGGTGATATTGATCTAAAGACTAATTTCTGATTACACACAATGTTGATCTAAGGGCAGTGTGTCTAAAATATGATGCTAAATAAAACAATTTCAAGCAAGCTGTTAGCATCAGACAAAACCTGCTACCTATGTAGTCTCACATGTATACATTTTTCATTAGCCCAGAATTAATAAGGACTGGAATGTGAGATTTTGTTCATTGTTGTTGCAAGGACAATATTTCACATAACTCCACAGTCTAAATCTGACTGAAACACATTCAATTGATTTGTTTTGTCTTCCCTTCGTAACAAAACAATGCATACACGTACTGACATAGAACTGACACTTGAGTTTGGTTTTAAATTAAGAAATGTATAATTACACACTTGCCCAGTTGCTGCCATACATGTCTCTGAATTACAAAAGGAATTTGGGAGGTGGTGTTTTTACCTTTCTTCTGCATCACAGGATATTTTCACTTTTGCAATAGTGCTAATTAAGCAAGATATTTGTATCCAGTTCAGATCACTGGTTGCTGGGCAAGAACATGTTACATTGCTTTATGTATTACGTAAAATAAGAATAGGCAGTCAATGGTGATTCAACAGACAGGCAGTCAATATTAATTCAAGAAGTCAATGCCGAGATAATTAGCAAACACTGTCTATGGGGATACAGAGTACTGTTTTGCAAGTCTTGCTATATGTCAATATAATTTAAAAGACAACATCCTCATTATACAAAACAAAGACGGCATGTGCAGACTACGTCATGCTTTTGCAGGGGGTTAAGAAGCGGCTTGGTTAGAAATGGCTTGGTAATGAATGTGCATTGGAGGACACATCTCAGTGTTGGACTCCACTGAACTTGCTGTGGAGGGCAGAGCCATAATAAGTCAATACTTCATACAAAAAAGGTGGAGACAAGATAATTGCATATTCATCCTATGCAAATAACACATGTCATCCTGTCCCAAATTGGCAAATTGCCCCTTATTTGCCCAAGGATAAAGGTCCATTGTAAGTGACCACAATCCTATCCTTTTAGATTGAAACAACAGATACATTGATAGCCAGAATTGATGGTCAACCGGTCACAGGACTCGACATACATATAGGTGTCACTAAGAAACAAAGACCAGATATTTTCTTCAATGTTTATGGAATCCCCCTAGGCATGCTTAATCCAGGTTAATCCAATCATGTACAACACTGGTAATATAACTGTAATAATCAATATAATCAATATTATATTGATTATTGCACAAATTCAGAATATATATATATATACAGCGGGTGAAATAAGTATTGAACACTTCACCATTTTTCTCAGTAAATATATTTCCAAAGGTGCTATTGATATGCATTTTTCACCAGATGTTGGTAACAACCGAAGTAATCCATACATACAAAGAAACCAAAACAAATGAGCTCAGAAATTAAGTTATGTATAATAATGTGAAATGACACAGGGAAAAAGTATTGAACACGTGAATAAAGAGAGGTGCAAAAAGGATGGAAAGCCGAGACAACTGCTGATATCTATCAGTAATTATGAAGCAATCCAGCCCCTTTTCAGTGCAAATTAATATTAGCTGGTTCAGTCCAAACTGATGGCCTAAGAAAAGTCTCATAGCCAAGGTGACACACAAGACACATCTCATGATGTGTAAAAGCAAAGAGCTGTCTCAAGACCTTTGCAACCTAATCGTTGCAAAACATAACGATGGCATTGGTTACAGGTGTATTTCTAAGCTTCTGAATGTTCCAGTGAGCACTGTTGGAGCCATAATACTGAATGGAGGACAAATGGCACTGCAAATCACCCTAAAAACACCATACCAACATTGACGTTTGGAGGTGGGAACATCACAGGCCTGTCTGAAGTTTGCCAATGACCATCTGGATGATCCAGAGGAGGATGGGAGAAGGTCATGTGGTCTGATGAGACAAAAATAGAGCTTTTTGGTCTAAACTCCATTCGCCGTGTTTGGAGGAAAAAAAAGGATGAGTACAACCCCAAGAACTCCATCCCAACCGTGAAGCATGGAGGTGGAAACATCATTCTTTGGGGATGCTTTTCTGCAAAGGGGACAGGACGACTGCACCGCATTGAGGGGAGGATGGATGGGGTCATATATCGCGGGATCTTGGCCAACAACCTCCTTCCCTCAGTAAGAGAATTGAAGATGTGTTGTGGCTGGGTCTTTCTGCATGACAACTACCCGAAACACACAGCCAGGGCAACTAAGGAGTGGCTTCGTAAGAAGCATCTGAAGGTCCTGGAGTGGCCTAGCCAGTCTCCAGACCTAAACCCAATAGAACATCTTTGGAGGGAGCTGAAAGTCTGTATTGCCCAGCGACAGCCCCAAAACCTGAAGGATCTAGAGAAAGTCTGTATGGAGGAGTGGGCCAAAATCCCTGCTGCAGTGTGTGCAAACCTGGTCAAGAACTACAGGAAACATATGATTTCTGTAATTGCAGACAAAGGTTTTTGTACCAAATATTAAGTTCTGCTTTTCTGATGTATCAAATACTTATGTCATGCAATAAAATGCAAATTAATTACTTAAAAATCATACAATGTGATTTTTGTTTTAGATCCATCTCTCACAGTTGACGTGTACCTATGATAAAAAATACAGACCTTTACATGCTTAGTAAGTATGAAAATCTGCAAAATCGGCAGTGTATCAACTATTTGTTCTCCCCACTGTATATACAGTGTCTCAAAAGTGAGTACACCCCTCACATTTTTGTAAATATTTTATTATATCTCTTTATCCCAAATCCCAATTCAGAATTGTTTACTTAGGTGTGTACTCAATTTTGTTGCCCACGTTGTAGACCTTAATGGCTGTGTGTTGAGTTATTGTGAGAGGACAGCAAATATACACTGTTATACAAGCTGTACACTCACTACTTTACATTGTAGCAAAGTGTCATTTCTTCAGTGTTGTCACAAGAAAAGATATACTCAAATATTTACAAAAATGTGAGTATATATTTATATGTATATATTTATATGTATGTGTGTGTGTGTGTGTGCTGTTATTTATCATTTTGGTTGCCTCTGCACCCTCCATCTCCTGGCCGTCTTCCTCCATCTTTGTGTTGCAGCTGTTCTCGTTGTTTTTCACTGTGTGCTGCACTCTGGGAGCCCTTAAATAACTCCACAGACAAGGTCCCAAGGGGGGGGGGAGTATGTTGGGGCAGGTCATCTGTATAAAGTGGTTCCTGAAGGTGCCAGGTGTTTCCCTTGGGAGCATGGTGGGACACTAATTTGTGGGGTGCGGGAGTGTTTGCGCCTCAATATTTACATGGCACGAATAATTTTTACATAAAAACTGTTTGAACATATATTCATCAAATCATTTTGATGAATAATTTCATTACCAATGTTGTTTGCTATAGTAGTATTTTATTTACCTTTTTTCTTTGAGGCCTGAACGCACATATTCTTTTCACTAGTCATTTGCTGATGCCCCAGTTCACTGACTCACATTCCATCTAGCGCTTCATAGCCAAAGACCCTATTCAGCAGTGGAGTTATTGTTTCCCCCCAACATAGATCCAAAATTAGAAATAAGGGGTTGGTGCGCTGTCCCACTATTGCTAGCCACTTAGTCTACTGATGCTCTTAAGACATCACCATGCCAGCCAGGATGCCAGCAGGGCCCAGGTTCCTTTGGCTTTTTTAGAATGTCCGGTATAGACATTGAAGATACCAGGTTCAGGTTCAAGGAGTCAGAGACATTTCATCAACCACTGCAGATCCTCCTCGGACGGAGGGTTATAGTCGTCAGCCATATACAGTGGGGAGAACAAGTATTTGATACACTGCCGATTTTGCAGGATTTCCTACTTACAAAGCATGTAGAGGTCTGTAATTTCTATCATAGGTACACTTCAACTGTGAGAGACGGAATCTAAAACAAAAATCCAGAAAATCACATTGTATGTTTTTAAATAATTCATTTGCATTTTATTGCATGACATAAGTATTTGATACATCAGAAAAGCAGAACTTAATATTTGGTACAGAAACCTTTGTTTGCGATTACAAAGAACATACGTTTCCTGCAGTTCTTGACCAGGTTTGCACACACTGCAGCAGGGATTTTGGCCCACTCTTCCATACAGACCTTCTCCATATCCTTCAGGTTTCGGGGCTGTCGCTGGGCAATACGGACTTTCAGCTCCCTCCAAAGATGTTCTATTGGGTTCAGGTCTGGAGACTGGCTAGGCCACTCCAGGACCTTGAGATGCTTCTTACGAAGCCACTCCTTAGTTGCCCCTGGCTGTGTGCTGGAAGATCCAGCCACGACCTATCTTCAATGCTCTTACTGAGGGAAGGAGGTTGTTTTCAGTAAATTCCAATCAGACTTTAGCTCTATTCACACTTTGTTTTACTCTCTGTCAATTAATGTATTCCTTTCTGAGCTGGAGAGTAATAATTCCATCTGGGAAAACTTCAGGAAACTCTGAGATCCTTTGATTATACTAGTCTGTCTGAATGAACATGCTTGTGTTTTGAGAGATATCATAAAACAAAGTGAAAGTGACTTGAATGCTTTTTTGTTTGTCAATGTATTAAACAATGCCTGAAGATTCTGTCAAAAAATACTGTGCCTATAGTGAAACAATTACTGTCCATTGATTGCAAAACAGTGACCCAGTTTTCAACTGAGCAAATTAGTAAATGACAGTTTAATTTTCTTGTCCACAGCCTAAAACACTCAAGTGAAAGTGCATTGCTCAAATCAGCAGGATAGGGTTATTTATTATATCTAGTATGGATAGGTTAAATAATTAAATGTCAAAACCACATAATTTAAATTATGACAGCAAAGGACAGAAAAAACGGTTACCCTGTTATTTTCAGCATATGATGAAATGTTATGTCTGTCTAGAATGTACACATTCAGCTTAGCTTCCATTTTCAGAACCCAAACCTTACCGGAATGGTTTTAAATAAAAAAGAGCTACCATTAAAAAGAGAAAAGAGTACCAGTAGTCAAAATGGAGGGAAAGGACAAAACAGACTTTGTATTATCAAGATTAAATTTGATCCACAAATGTATGGAATCAACCGCACAAGAGTGCAAAAGTTGAAATGGACAGGACAAAATATCGGAGATAAAAGGCACATACAGTGGGGAGAACAAGTATTTGATACACTGCCAAGAGAGCTGTCTAAGGACATCAGGAATAAAATTGTAGACCTGCACAAGGCTGGGATGGGCTACAGGACAATAGGCAAGCAGCTTGGTGAGAAGGCAACAACTGTTGGCGCAATTATTAGAAAATGGAAGAAGTTCAAGATGACGGTCAATCACCCTCGGTCTGGGGTTTCATGCAAGATCTCAACTCGTGGGGCATCAATGATCATGAGGAAGGTGAGGGATCAGCCCAGAACTACACGGCAGGACCACAGTCTCAAAGAAAACCATTAGTAACACACTACTCGCCGTGTTTGTAGGAAGAAGAAGGATGAGTACAACCCCAAGAACACCATCCCAACCGTGAAGCATGGAGGTGGAAACATCATTCTTTGGGGATGCTTTTCTGCAAAGGGGACAGGACGACTGCTCTGCATTGAGGGGAGGATGGATGGGGCCAAATATCGCAAGATCTTGGCCAACAACCTCCTTCTCTCTGTAAGAGCATTGAAGATGGGTCGTGGCTGGGTCTTCCAGCATGACAACGACCCAAAACACACAGCCAGGGCAGCGAAGGAGTGGCTCTGTAAGAAGCATCTCAAGGTCCTGGAGTGGCCTAGCCAGTCACCCAACCTGAACCCAATAGAAAATCTTTGGAGGGAGCTGAAAGTCTGTATTGCCCAGCGACAGCCCCGAAACCTGAAGGATCTGGAGAAGGTCTGTATGGAGGAGTGGGCCAAAATCCCTGCTGTAGTGTGTGCAAACCTGGTCAAGAACTACAGGAAACTTATGATCTCTGTAATTACAAACAAAGGTTTCTGTACCAAATATTAAGTTCTGCTTTTCTGATGTATCAAATAGTTATGTCATGCCATAAAATGCTAATTGATCATACAATGTGATTTTCTGGAGTTGATGGCAGTTTTGTTGCATTTCCCCAACCACGCCAAGCATTTTATGGGGTAAGTGAGAGCACAAAGTGCTGAATAGTCGCTTGTAGATAGTCTGTGTCAAGCTCATCTTCAGGCAGTCTTCTAGGGCTCTGTGAGTCTGGTTGTTAGCCAGCTAGAATAATGATGAAAAAAGCTAACGTAACACTGACGCTGACCTCTGCATGAGCCCAGATTTGGCAACGGAGTTCTCAAAATAACACTGTTTACAGGGAATGAGCTACTAATGAGACAGACCATAGTGTGGCTGAGGTAGACTTTAATGCATGCAGGAAGAAGCAAAGAAGACAGAGAGAGGAAACAAGCAGAGGAAATCGTTATTACCCTGGATCCCAAGTTAGGAGTAAAGCCCCTTTTGGGTTCCTTAGCCTTTGCAATCTTATCAAACTAATCAATAACCTAAAAACATGTATGATTCAACTGGGGGTGTCGCTGACTAAAAACAATACTGGTAAAAAAAGTATTTAGTTCTTTTGACCCTTGTGGTTTTGTTGTTCATACTATGATCACTACTTTTTGATCAGTCTTTCCCTACTAACTAGATTTTAACTAAAGTTTTTGCTTTCAAAGAAGGTTTTGCTTTCAAAGAATAGTTTGTTGTAAAGTAATAAAGTAGGAAAACAAATTTAAGGCCGATATCCAGGTAAAGTCTGTTGCTGTGATTACTCCATTCAGAGTATCTTTAATTTACTTTTTAATTTTGGTTTTCAGATATGCATTGCTGAGATGTAAAATAATATTTTAGTTAATCCATTTTGCAAAGTCCCTCTTTGCCATGAAAATTTACTTAATCCCCCCCAAAAAACATTTACACTGCATTTCTGCATTCCTCTCGTTACCATAGGTGAGAGTGTTGATTAAGACAAGGCTGGAGATCACTCTGTCATGCTGATTGAATTAAATTAAAAGGAGGATGGGGCTTTAAATCATTGTTCTTCCTCTTGTTTACCTGCAAGGAAACATGTGCAGTCATAATTGCTTTGCACAGATCATCAAAAACTTGAAGGAGACAGGTTCAATTGTTGTAGACAAGGCTACCCGGCGCCCAAGAACGTCTAGCAAGCGCCAGGACTTGCTATCCTAAAGTAGATTCAGCTGCGGGATCGGGGCACCACCCGTGCAGAGCTTGCTCAGGAATGGCAGTAGGCAGGTGTGAGTGCATCTGCACGCACAGTGAGGTGAAGATTTTGGAGGATGGTCTGGTGTCAAGAAGGGCAGCAAAGAAGTCACTTCTCTCTAGGAAAAATATCAGGGAAAGACTGATATTCTGCAAAAGGTACAGGGACTGGACTGCTGAGGACTGGGGTAAAGTCATTTTATTTGATGAATCCCCTTTTGTTTTGGTTAGCACTACCATCTGTCCTGTGTAATGCTAACAGTAAAGCATCCTGAGACCATTCAACTGTTGGGTTGCTTCTCAGCCAAGCAAGTGGGCTCACTCACATTTTTGCCTAAGAACACAGCCATGAATAAAGAATGTTACCAAAACATCCTCCGAGGCAAGCGGACAAACAAAAGCCCACAAATGATGACAATCTCCAAGCATTGATTACCCAGTAAGGAGCTGGCCCAGAAGTTAATTAACAGCATGTCAGGAAGAATTGCAGAGGTCCTGAAGAAGAACTCTGCAAATATTGACTTTTTGCATGTACTTTTTGCATGTATTTATACTTCAGTATACCATAGTAACATCTGACAAAAATATCTAAAACACCGCAGCAGAAAACTTTGTGTAATCTAATACTTGTGTCAATCTCAACTTTTGGCCACAGTTATTGCTGTTTAAAAAAAAAAATGGAAAGTTGGAAAAATAATGTTACTTTGATTACTCCGGTTGCAGTATCTTGAGTTTGGTATGAGATATTTTTGTAATTATTTTCAGATTTAAATAACTGAGAAATAGTAGAATGACTGACACAATCATAATTTTGTCTATATAGCTGGGAACGTGGATAGACTGCAGATATTTGTAAAAAGGTGTTTGAAATCATGTTAGTTTTGTTACTTTAATCATTGCAAGTTTAGAGGATGTGAAGATGTTTAAGATCTTAGACATTTTTTAAGTGGTTTCTCAAACATCTAAAAGTAGGTTTCAACAACTGTGGCTTGTAAAAACTAAATTAATTAGAATACTGTATAAACCTTTGAACATTCAGAATTCAGAAGAAATCCCATTCAAGTCAAAAAGTTTGATAAAAGTTAAATGTTTTATAAGTTATAAACGATATCAAAATGTTGCATGCAAGTAACTTAAACCAGTCTACATGTTTTAAAGTTGAAAAAAGTTTCTAGCCTAAGCGGTGTAAGAGAAGTAGCAATCTTAAGAAGAAGTATGTATATTGCTTAGGTAATTAGGTAAAGAATTATTTACTACCCTAAAAATTAATGCAAAAGTGATACTATTGGTTAGCTCAAATGACAAGTTTGATTAGCAATAATTAGTGGAATAATAGTGTTTTGCAGCATTTTTTCACCAGACTTCTGCTGTCTAATGAAAGTCCTCCTCCAATGCAGTTTACTTAATTTATGTTCATGTGAACAATAATCACTGAATAATGTAGGGAGTTATTGTGCCATCTTAACTGCTTTATATATTTTTAAATATTCCAAAAGATAAATGGTATCTTTTGTAAGCGGGTCAACCAAAAATGAAAGTGTGTTGTTGAGGCAATTCACCTACTGTAGCTTCCTAGAATTAATTCAACATTGTCCTTCTCAAAAATGTTTCATTTATTTATTTGTTGTACTTAATTCACAGTTATTGACTTGGCAGTAAAGCTACATGTCTGTGTGAATATTCTCTCAAGTTATTTTTAGTAGTTTTTGTATTATTTTCTTGTACATATTTGAAAGAATATTCCCTAATTCCACAATCCCTTATACCTAAATCAAATCCTAACCTTAATAATCGAACATGTGTTCCTTATTTGTATGTAATGCTAAGGGCTCAACCTTAACTTCTAATGCCTAAATCCAAAATTAATCCTAAATCTAAAACTGAGTTCAATTGTACTTTTTAGCATAAACTTAACCTATACCCAACACCTAAGCACTAAGATGTAAATAGCCTTCTTACTTGTGGAGAACAGCTTGAAATACTCTTGGACTGAATTGCCAGTTTTTCCTATTTTTGTGGTAACTTCTAGTTGTAAAATCCCAAAACCATGCATGCAATCACATACCCACACATGCATACACAAACATGCACTTTCTAATAAAGCAATATTCAGTTTTGTGTATTATATTTAAATAATGTAATAATACCAACATGTGAGAGTTATGTGTTTCTCTATGGGAAGAAATATATATAAAGTTATGCTTTAAAAATTGTTATGCTTTAAATATATAACGTCATCAAGGCCCATAAATTATATATAACTAATGAAAATATTTGTCAAAATGTACACTCAGTGGCCACTTGATTACTTACAAATCTAAGATTGGGTAGGACCCTCTTTTGCCTCTAGAACAGCTTGAATTAATTGAAGTGTGGATTCTATAAGGAGCTCAAAGTAATACATAGGGATTTTGGTCAGCTATAAATACGGAGTAGCAGACACATGATAATGAGCAAGTGTACCTTATTAAGTGATCAATGCATGTATGCTAGAGTTATTACTTTATTATTGTGATTAAATGCTAATGAAATACTGTATGATAACTATATTATGGTATATGTTTATTTTAATTTAAGTTGTTATTTTGCCAATTAGTTAATAAAGTATTTGTAGCTTTCCACCTTCCTCTCCATCCAAGATTTTAGATTTGATTTTAAGTACAGTCCTATCCCCATGTAACTGGAGAAGAAAAAAGTTGACCTTCATGCCGTGAGATGAACACATGACTCGATAGCGTAAGAGGGCATAAACCTCTGTAACTCACAACAACTGTCTAGTGAACAGTCGCTTATCTTGGTGTTTTCCACTCGTGTCCAGGACTGGAGAAGGTGGGTCGTGACTCGACCTACGAACAAGAGGGAAAGGTACAGTTTGTGATGGATGCGGTTTATGCCATGGCCCACGCCCTTCACCACATGCACCGTGAGCTCTGCTTTGGGTACCCGGGCTTATGCCCACGTATGGCCAACATTGACGGGAAGGAGCTACTGATCTACATCCGGGCTGTGAACTTCAATGGTAAGCTCCTTTTTCAGCGTCCTCCAAAACGTGTTCAATGACATTTCATTCTCCCTCATCGCCTTATGATTTGTCTGTCTCTCCTGTATCCCTGCCAATCGTCCACTTCACACTCATGGTCCAATGCTACCAGTGTTCCTATGTTTAAAACGGTATCACCACATACAGGTTATTTTTTTACTCTACTGTAAAGACTAGTCCTTAAGAACTTCATTCATTCATCTCTTTTTGACCTGTTCATTTTATTAATATCATGTACTCTCATTTTGGGGTTTTTCTATTTACTTTACTCTCCTTTCTCCTCCATCTGACTTGCCCTTTCATCTCTTTTTTTGTCCGTTACTCTTTTCACCAGCTTCCTGAGCAGTCCATCTATTGCTACCCCTTTCATCTAATTTCATTCCTCCTCCTCATTCCCACCCCTTCCCCACCGTACTGTATGTTCTATTACTCACTCATCTCTTCTCTCCTTTAAGGTCTCCTCATCTTTTTCAACCATTTTCACATATTTCTTTGCCTATTCCTCTCTCAAGATGTCCTATGAAAGTTTCTCAATTTCATTTTTGGTTCTTGGAATGGTCAGAGATTGTACTATTTTTGGTAATCATTCGATGTTACAGTAATTGTTGGTTATCATTGTCTTTTTCAGTCAGTAATTCATAGTGGGATTCATATTTTCCACTTCTATGGCTTGAGTAATGAGTATCAATGGGAATCCATGGGATCCATAGCTGTCAGAAACAGTCCAATAACTAATAGCCTGCCTCCTAATACACTATATTATAAAATAAGTGACTGTTGTCTTCAGAAGGACATTTGTGGTTTTGCATTTAAGGCAACATTTCTCACTTTTTTTAAATGTTGTAGCGTAACCCAAAATGACATTACCTAGCTTCTATGGCTTGCTTAGTTACTTGGATTAGCCATACTAGCTTTGGTGTATGGGTTACCCAAACACAAAGTGTTAAGATATTAACAGAAGCTCATACTCCTGTAAGAGAACAATCTTGATCTTAGTATTATTATACTTAGAGGTACTGATGCCTATCCTTCTTTTTGAATTATTGCTGTTATTTTATGCAATAGCTGTTGGACAGATAGAAATGGCTTTCTCTTCACATTGTGTTTTTGTCATGTAAACTGGATTCAGCAATATGGCTCGGACGATACAGTCATATTATATGTTCGTACTTCTCTCAAGTTCAAAGCTGAAAACAAATAATATTCAGTGGTTCAAGATAAACATTTGATTAATTTTACATTGCCCCAGAACTTTTGCAGTGTACACTAAAGTACCTCTTGAATGAGTTTGATGTGAGGCTAGATAAAGCCAGTACAGCTTCATATTTCTGCTTTGATTTCAAGGTTGACATTTCAAAGTGTGTGGTGAGATGGATTTGCTTAGATAAAGACTGATAGAAATGATGCATGCTTCACATATCTCCCGTATGTTCTGACTTTGGAAGTTAAGGTTTTAAAATGTTTTTCTTTATACTTGCGGTGCTGACAGAGGTCGTTATGCATTGTACGTATGTTACATGGACTATTTAACCCTGGCAAAATGTCTGTATTGTACTGTAAACAAGGGCACAAAAATGTTGCCTTTGCCAAATGTTCCCATCCTTTCAGCACAAAGGCTGTATCAAACTTTAATGTTAGTCACTATTCAGACGAGACTGTGCTGTACCCAGTTTTAAAAACTAGGCAACAAAAAATAACTAGCACAAAAAGAAAACTAAAAAGTAAGATCGCTATGTACATGAAATTGATTCATTGATGAGTTATGGTAAATATATACAGGCATTGTGGGACATTTGTTGTCCAATGTTGAAGCCAAACTATCTCCATAAAAAGGCACATTAAATAGGTAGTTAAAGCCTAAACTGAAACAGATGAATAGTCTGAACTAAATTAATGTTATGTGATGATCTGTACATCATTTATTTGTCATTGAATTTCATTTTGTCATTATCTGTCAATCAACAACCATGTGAACATGTGACCTGTGAAAATATAAATCATTTTCTCACAAGAAAACAACAATTCCGCAATTCTTCCCCTGAAAATCAACAAACGAGGTAGGCGAATTCATAAATTTCTCTCGATACCACTTGTCCAAATGTAAATTAGAATCTGTAGTTAGTCATCTTTGTCTTATTTCTTAGAAATATCAACTGTTAGAAAAACCTCTACTAATTTAGGATAAATACATTAAAATATTTTGCTCAATTGACAAATAATTTTGTCAAAAGAGATAATAAGCCAAAACCAGCATTGAATTATTACTAATCGCAGACATTTTTTTATTATATTTTCAGGGCTGGTTCTATACATAAGCAACAAAGTCAGTTGCTTTGGGACCTTGAACGCTTGGGGGCCACAATTAATGTGGTGCCAAATTAAAAAAGAGTGTTCTTTGAAACATTGACATTTCAGATTTTTGTGATATTTCTGTTTGTTTGAAATTCTATAATTATATTAGGGTTTAAAGGGTTAAGATTTAGTCAGGCAATCTTTATGCCGTCTTGGACAAGATAAAGAACAATGTTTTTGCTGTAAGAGCGGTTGGCCTGGTTCAAATGTATGTTGGAGAACTACATGTTCAATTGTAGCAGTGCCTTCCCTAATCCACAAGAAAATGTTTTGCTTTAGTTTGAAGTGGGGAATGAGACCAAATCCAATTCTTGCTTTGCTGAATATATACATGCTGTGTTCAAACTCTAAATTGTATTTCTCTGCAGTAACGTTGTGTGCTAGTCTGAAAGCTTCAGTATAAAGGTCAAAAGTGAAAAAAACACTCTGGAACCCTCATATTACATGCAAGCAGCAATTTGCGTGTTGTAAACATAATCTGTGATTGGCTAACAAAGAATAGTTGTAAAATGTCTGTGAAATGTATTTGCTGTTCTTTGTTATGCTGGCAAAATTAAGAAACTTTAATGTTACTTTACATTGCCTAGCCTTGATGGAAAAAGACAAATGTCTCCATCAAAAAAACATTTGTTATAATTTGTCACGGTGCCACCTGATGCCGTTCCCTCCCCTGGTCGCGTAGTACTCTGGCGTTCGACGTCCCCGGCCTTTTAGTCACCATCGTACTCGTCTGTCCTGTTTTCCCCATGTCTTGTGAATGCACCCTTCCTGATTACCCACCAGCTGCATCCAATGTAGTTGGCTACTTAATCCCCTGTGGTCGTGTCTCTGTGTCTGTGATTGTTTACTGTTGTGTGTAATATGGTCGTAGTTGTTACACAACCGAACCTTACTAAAGCGTCTGCGTACGCTACTTCATGCTGACATCAAACAAACCTAACAAGGTGTCTGCATACGCTGCTCAAGCGGACTTCACCTAAATAAAGGGATTGATCAGCTAACCTCCTGCGCATTGGGCCACTTCATTACCACGCTTCACATAATTAAAACCAACGTTAACGTTTATTGCTAACTCACGTTACTTTATAAAAAAAATACGGATTAACGGTTATCAGAGTTAACTTTTTAATTAATGCTGTGTTAATATCGCAGGGTTCCCATAAAAGGGGCAATTTCTTCCCTCTGGTTGTCCAAATGTGAGCAGTAAACGTAGATCCTACAAAGTACTCTTTACTGCTCTCATCTTTCCCCTCCTGTAAAGGTGGCTTCCACATTTTGCCTGGATCGGCCAAAAGAATTTAATGACTCAGTCGG
Source organism: Novumbra hubbsi (assembly GCA_016801125.1). Lineage (NCBI taxonomy): Eukaryota > Metazoa > Chordata > Actinopteri > Esociformes > Umbridae > Novumbra > Novumbra hubbsi. Next base: position 104,151 of record JACXGK010000448.1, read on the forward strand.
TAAAGTATCCATTCATCCACAAGCGCCTCTTATTTTAGCTGCCTACCTGAAAAGGAAAGGCTGATTTGAATAATTCTACTATCTTCTTTGTGGCAAATGGCTAGAGAGAGATATGAAGCAGGGGAATATGCATCCTAGCACACTCTCACTACTTTTTAATGGCAAACATGCAGAACTTAAAGCAATTTTTTTTAATTCTGTGATTCGTAACTTAGCTAAGCTTTATTGATGTGTAAATGTACTTTATGAGAGAGAAAACATTTTGTTGACAATGCATTTGACCACCAGGGTAAAAATGCAAGGCTCTGTCAATGCCAAACGCCGTTTGAGCGAAGTTTAATTATGAAACCTTTTATTATGTGTCTTGATCATTTAATTAAATGAAAGCGATTCATTAGTTTGCAGTGTGTATGATTGGTGTTTTGGTGCGCATAGTTTTTTCTGGTTTCTGCACTATTATTATGCAACTACATGTCTTGCACACTTCCTGTTTATTGTATTATGTTTTTACTTTACATAGAACATTTCTTGTAGGGGTATCCCCTACTTGGCAATAAAGCTGATTCTGATTAATGTTGTGACAGATATTCTTTCTCCACAAATAATAGAAATTGATACTGTTTGAGGGAAGAGGAAATAGGGATGTCAGAGTATTTCTCTGTATGTGAGGATGTGATTTACACAGGATTTATGCTCACAATTGCACACACACACACACACACACACAAATGCTACATGAACATTGCAAGACAATATCTAATACAATTGCACAGACTTGTTCTGTAGACACAGTCGGAGCCAAAAAATGCTTATGCAATACATTTCATGATGTTATAAAATAAATGCAAACTGGAAGATGTAAATCAACAGAAAGCTTACATTTCCACGAAACATTGCATTGAATTAACCACTTAATCAATTTTGGATTATAAAAGTTTCTGTCAGGATCTGTTTTGTTTCATTTGTTTTTGCCTGACATGATTAGAACAGAGCTTCCGTATTAGTTGCTCGAGACAGCTGCTGAATCGTGATTGGGTGATATTCAACGCGCGTAGTGTGTGTTTGTGTCATGCTTGATTGAGCCTGTAGGAGTGACTTAGCATAAAAAATATATTACAACACACGTGGGTCAGTGTGTGTGTCTTTTTCTGCCTGGGTATCCCATGCTTGATTAAGCCCTTAGGAGTGCCTTAGCTTATGAACACACATTTCACATATGAGCATCATCTGAATTTTTTTCCCCACACTGCTTTTCTGGGAGCATGGCACAAGGGTTACCCATAATCAGAGTTTGAAATGTACTGAATCAGACGTCCAAGCTTTGAGCAGCGCTTTGACAGTTACTGTGTCTACAGCCAGGGGCTAATTGCTAACCCAACCGCGTTCCCATTTGCCCGAGTGGCTTCATGCATAACCTTATATTTAGATTAGCGTCGGGAGGCTAATTGAGAATGAGCATAAATGGGACTATTGGCTTTGAACGCTAACATTTACTATAACAACACTCTTGTAATATAAAGGCGTTTGTGCCTTGTTTAAGCGTGATTACTAGAACATAGAAAAAAGAGAGTACACATCAGGGGGATTCGTTCCATTACTTTGGACATTGGTCTAAACGGTAATAGGGATTCCAATTGTCATTGTGTTTACTAATACACTATACATTAAAATTAAAGAGTTAATAAATGTATACAAACAACAACATAAGCAAACATGCAGTAATAGTACAAATAATGTGTTTTTGTTTATATCTTTCATTAGTGAAGAAATCCTTTTTCATATGTTGTCTGCTACAAAAGTGACCCAGTCGGTTGTTAGATTTGTTCTATATTTATATATAATTTAGGAACAACAAGACTTAACAACAGGAGAAAACATCATCACTAATAAAACATGTAAATACAAACAAATAAATCACTTCCATTAGTAAATGCTTATGTTTTTGTTTGTTCCCATTAAACCTTTAACCCTGTCACTGCCCCCTTTGCCTTAGCCCCACCTCCACCAAAAAATTGTTTGGCGGAGAATCCACAAGTCATTTACCTTCTCACCCGAGTCTTATATTTACCCCCTGTGTCCTTAGTGCAGTCGGTCTTTCTGTAATGATTAGGGGGCAGGACATATGCGATGTAAGAATGGAGAACATTTAATAAATGAACTAGAACTTTAACAAAAGAAACACTAACCACCAAGGCTGTTGACATTTTTCTATTGTCAGTCCTATTCCTGCATGTGGGAGAATGTAATTGTTTTATTTCTGTCACTCCTCTTCAGTTGCACATCAGTAGATTCTTTGTGTCTGTCGGGAGTCTCTGTTCACACTATAGCTCTAACAAAGACACACCAAACATCCAGGCACAAAACGGAAAACAACCGTTGCATATGGTGTGCGCCAAGCAAAGGGACAGCAATCAGGGAAACAGGCGTGAGGGCGATAAACAACAAAACAGGTGTCCGTAGTCCAAACGAGGGAGAGGGCTTTGGAGGCGTTGGATCTCACTTGCACCCAACAAGGATGTGACTGATAAACATGTGATTAAAACATGAATATGAGGCAAAAGTACTGATCTTCTCCTTTTATTTCGGTGTTTTAACACATACATGTATGTTTTATCCCATGATTTTATGTGAGAATACTAAGTATGGGATAATTCAACTTATTTCAGACGTAACAAGTATAAAAGCTAGTAATTAGTCGTAATGCCTCGGGAATACCTTTGTATGCAGTAACAGCAGTGAGCCTGTGACCCATTGACATCAGCAAACTCTTTATCATCATTTGAGATGCTTTACCATGCCTTTGCGGCAGATCCTTTTTGCTGCTGCTGGATCAAACACTGACACTGCTGTTATGCTTTTTGTTAAAATAAGTGTTAAAACTGAGAAAGAAATTGTGATATTCTGTACTTTTGCCTCATTCATCTTTATTAGTTGCATCTCACAGGCTATAGAACCTGATTGTAATTCCAATTACCTACAAGGAAACACATGCAGTCATCATTGCTTTGCACAAAAAGGGCTTCACAGGCAAGGATATTGCTGCTAAGGGTGCACCTAAATCTACCATTTATCTGATCATCAAGTACTTCAAAGAAAGAGGTTAAATTGTTGTGAAGAAGGCTTTCTCCTAGACTGTCTCCTAAAGGATCCTGAGACAATTGATGTGTGGAGTTGCCTCTCAGCCAAGGGAATAGGCTCACAATTTTGCCTAAGAACACAGCCATGAATAAAGAATGGTTCCAAAACATCCTCTGATAGCAACTTCTCCCAACCATCCAAGAACAGTTTGGTGACGAACAATGCCTTTTCCAGCATGATGAAGCAACTTTCCATAAAGGCAAAAGTGATAACTAAGTGGATCGGAAACAAAACATCAACATTTTTGAGTCCATGGCCAGGAAACTCCCCAGACGTTAAGCACATTGAGAATGTGTAGTCAATCCTAAAGAGGTGGGTGGACAAACAAAAACATTTAAATTCTGACAAACTCCAACTCATTCTGAACATTAAAGGCCTATGCCTTGGACAGCACTGGTGTGATTCATTGTTGTGAAATGAACAATGGGAGGATCAGAGACCAGCTACCTTCTATTTACATACAGTGGGGAGAACAATAAATAAAATGCAAATTAATTACTTAAAAATCATACAATGTGATTTTTGTTTTAGATCCATCTCTCACAGTTGAAGTGTACCTATGACTTCTACATGCTTTGTAAGTAGGAAAACCTGCAAAATCTGCAGTGTATCAAATACTTTTTTCTCCCCACTGTAGATGTGCTGCCGGTTTTTGTGGTTATGAACTTACATTTAAGGGCTGTGACAACTTGCATGTATGTATTTCGAAGTCCAACACTGTCCAATGCCTGCAATAAATATGTAAATATGTCCTAATTCACATCTTTTTAAATAGAAAGCTGTGTATTAAGGGAAAAGTTGAACATATTCTCAAATTGGGATTATTTGTGATTAACTACCGAAGATAATGCAATGAAAGGTGATTCATTACTTGAACCACAATTCACATGTATTATTTATATCATTGTTCAGTTTAGTACATGTTTATCCAATAATTTGCTATATTGTTATTTAAATTATGGATTTAAAAATGTACCTAGTGTACACTGAACAAAAACATGCTGTTGCTGGTGACTGGGATGAATTCAAGAGCAGATTTCAAGAGCAGTACAAGACACGATCTCTGGACTGATACTGTCATAATGCCTTCTGACAGGATCATGAATCGTATTTGTTTTTTCAAAGGGAAACAGAATGGTCACGATACTTCTTGACATTGCCATAAAGTGTGTTACTCTATTCAAAGTGATTTGCTACAGGATTTGAATTACACCTGAATGTTAAAATATTGCACGCACACAAATAAACACTGACATTATTATTCTGACCAGAATACAGGTCTCAAGTTTTTCACAAAACAAGACAATATACAGAAAGGGAGAGCGAGAGAGTGACAGAGAGAAGAGAGCAAAGGGTTATTGGGGTCGGAGTTCAGCAAGAGGTGCAGAGCTCTCTACTCTTTCTGTCTACACTGATCTTGAAAAAGGTCTTCATGTCTCTGGAACATCTTCAGACAATTTCAGTGTTTTTAATCACCTTTTTTATATTGAAGATATCCTGAAGGGAAAAGGAGGTGGGGGACCGCAATAATGTGGTGAAGAACTATAGATTTAACCAAGGGCAAATATGCATTACAAGCAGCCACCCACTGTGGAAGCGTAACTCCAATTCATTTTCAGATACGTCATTATTATACCAATCACATGTAAATGATCCACAATGACTAATCACAGTGTAGCTGTCCATGCTGGAATGTCTTATGTTATGAAACCAATATTGGATCCCAAAAATCTCTCAACATGTCCAATCAATTTAATGTTCAATCCTTAATCAACAGCCAGTGTCCCTTCAGAGCTTTTTCAGCAACACATTCAAACATAGGCCACTCCAAGTGGGTAGGGCCATAGTACTTGTCTGAGATTTAAGGGATACACTTTAGTTCCGTTAATCAATGTCAATGTCGTGTTTTCGGAGAAAAACCATTAAGGGGGTCAAAGTTGCATTTACACAACTTTAGTGGTACAGTAACACTGCCAATTTAGATGGAGGCCATAACCCTGTTTCAGTTCCCCCTTCTACTTTTCCATTTTCGTCCTTCAACTATTCTTATCTACCCTGCCATTTTGTAGCCCAGCTACAGTACAAAAATATATTGTACTCTTTTATTGTACATGGACATTACATAAAAACATACATGTTAAATTGTGGCAGAGAGTGTTCCTGTCCCTGGTGGGTTCGCATAAAATATGATTAGTTAACACTATTATTGTGGAATTTGTGACTCGTGATGGAAATTGACTTAATGTCCATGACTTAACTGTTAACAATTAGGAAATACTTTCCGTCCAAAGATAAATATTATAGCCTTACGGTAAGCTAGTGTCTGGAACCAGTGATCTTTGGCAAGGCAGAGTAGATGGAATAGATTATATGCACATTTAAAATAATAAAGCAAATCCCCCCGCAAAAAATCCAGAAAAACATCACTAATATTACATTAAAATAGTACTTGTAAAGTGTTTTCATGAGTTAAAATGTAAAACAATCCTGTAAACATTCTATACACCCGTAAACGCTTTCCTATCAGCTTATATACATATTATTCATGTTACAAATAGACAAACGATACATGTACTTAACCTACGAGTCTGGGCCTATACACTGGCATGGACATTAACCCGTTAGCCCCAATACAACTACAGTAGAATGGGCCTTAAACTTGTTTACTGAGTCCATCTCTCTAGTCAAACTAGTTGAATACTGCAGTCACCTGCAACTCACCACAGGTCAGTTCAATTGAAATGAAATGAGAATGATCTGCTTAAAATCGAAACATCAGTGTCAATACTTTTGACCAAAATTGTATGACCCTCCTGCTAACATTATTTTTACAATGATTGGGAGTTAATGGTATTTTTGTGAAAACAAAAATAATAGAGAATAAGATTTCAATATTTTATCAAACCATTTTCACATGTTGACCCTGATGTCACACTTCACCTCCTGTATTTATAGAAAGACTATTCATGTTGAAGAAAGTTGGTCTTTGTTATAATCAAAACTAGTGCCCATTCACCAATCATACATTTAAGAGGGTCTTCAATCTTGTTGATCTAGATTTTGTTTAAAAAGGAATCTTCAATCGAGATTGGGGGTTGAGAGTGGGTCAACCCATAATTATGTCTTGTCCAACCACATAATCATCTGTGTAAAGAGCTTTAGAGGCCCACCGTATAAGAAATTAGGCACATTTATTCAAGTTACAATCAAGAGACTGATTGCAGATTGGTTAGGAAAAAATATTACCAGGACAATGAATAATTGTTTCAAGTCCCCATGCTGTCACGGTGTTGTTGTGCGGCTGAACCAAAAGCGGACATTTTGTAAAGTAAAAGGTGATTTAATCCAATGAACAAAAAGACACACTAACACGAACTGTAAACGTCAAAAGTAAAGGTGCTGTGATAAACAACAAAACAGAACTTAAATAGCTTACAAAGAACATGTAGCGTATCCACTCGACATAGGATTAAACAAAGACAAACCGTGAGCTGTTGAGACA
>JACXGK010000449.1:0-50230 GCA_016801125.1 Novumbra hubbsi
TCTAGCCATCTCCATGCCATTGTGGGCTCCCCAGTCAGAGCAGCTGCATTCAGTTGACTCTGATTGGGGAGCCTACTTAGGTCAGGTTTTCACCACACCCGGTGTGGTTTATTGTTTGTTTGTGTCTCAACAACAGCTCACGGTTTGTCTTTCATTTAATTCAAGATTCATGTGAATACTCTACACGTAATTTGTACTTAGTTTTATGTTGGTTGCATACCTTTCATTTTCCGTTTACAGTTCGTGTTAGTTTGTATTGGTTTTGTTTCATTGGATTAAATCACCTTTTGTTTATACAATGTCCGCTTATGGTTCCGCCGCACAACAACACCGTGACACCCGGAACTACAAGTGTTAAAATGTAGGTTTTTACCATTATTTTTACAGAATTTCTCAATCTATTTTAATTATTTATTGTAATGACAACAGTACACAATGAGGTCTGCCAAGAAATAACTAGCACTGTGTTCTGAATATTTTTATTATATTCCATTATATACTTTTTATTATATATATATATATATATATATATATATATATACACAGAGGGGAGAACAAGTATTTGATACACTGCCGATTTTGCAAGTTGTCTGTAATTTATATCATAGGTACACTTTTACTGTGAGAGACGGAATCCAGAAAATCACATTGTATGATTTTTAAGTAATTAATTTGCATTTTATTGCATGACAGAAATATTTGATACATCAGAAAAGTAGAACTTAATATTTGGTACAGAAACATTTGTTTGCAATTACAGAGATCATATGTTTCCTGTAGTTCTTGACCAGATTTGCACACACTGCTGCAGGGATTTTGGCCCACTCCTCCATACAGACCTTCTCCAGAACCTTCAGGTTTCGGGGCTGTCGCTTGGCAAAACAGACTTTCAACTCCCTCCAAAGATTTTCTATTGGGTTCAGGTCTGGAGACTGGCTAGGCCACTCTAGGACCTTGAGATGCTTCTTACAGAGCCACTCCTTAGTTGCCCTGGCTGTGTGTTTTGGGTAATTATCATCAGCCACGACCCATCTTCAATGCTCTTACTGAGGGAAGGAGGTTTTTGGCCAAGATCTTGCGAAACATGGCCCCATCCATCCTCCCCTCAATACAGTGCAGTCATCCTGTCCCCTTTGCAGAAAAGCTTCCCCAAAGAATGTTGTTTCCACCTCCATGCTTCACGGTTGGGATGGTGTTCTTGAGGTTGTACTCATCCTTCTTGTTCCTCCAAACACAGCGAGTGGAGTTTAGAGTTTAAAGCTCTATTTTTGTCTCATCAGACCACATGACCTTCTCCCATTCCTCCTCTGGATCATCCAGATGGTCATTGGCTAACTTCAGATGGACATGCGCTGGCTTGAGCAGGGGGACCTTGCGTGCGCTGTAGCTTTTTAATCCATGGCGGCATAGTGTGTTACTAATGTTTTTTTTTTAGACTGTGGTCCCAGCTCTCTACAGGTAATTGACCAGGTCCTGCCGTGTAGTTTTGGGCTGATCCCTCACCTTTCTCATGATCATTGATGCCCCATGGGGTGAGATCTTGCATGGAGCCCCAGACCGAGGGTGATTGACCATCATCTTGAACTTCTTCCATTTTCTAATAATTGCGCCAACAGTTGTTGCCTTCTCACTAAGCTGCTTGCCTATTGTCCTGTAGCCCATCCCAGCCTTGTGCAGGTCTACAAAGTAATCCCTAATGTCTTTACACCGCTCTCTGGTCTTGGACATTGTGGAGAGGTTGGAGTCTGTTTGATTGAGTATGTGGACAGGTGTCTTTTCTACAGGTAACAAGTTCAAACTGGTGCAGTTATTACAGGTAATGAGTGGAGAACAGGAGGGCTTCTTAAATAAGAACAGGAATTCTTACTGGTTGGTAGGTGATCAAATACTGATGATCAAATACTGATGTCATGCAATAAAACGCAAATTAATTACTTAAAAATCATCCAATGTGATTTTCTTTTTTTAACTCACTTCAACTCACAGTTTAAGTGTACCTATGATAAAAATTACAGACCTCTACATGCTTTGTTAGTAGGAAAACCTGCAAAATTGGCAGTGTATCAAATACTTGTTCTCCCCACTGTATATTCAATTTTTTTATATATATATATATTATCCAACATTTATTATTATTAGTATCATAATGATTCTTATACTTTTTTAGGTAAGTTCTCAACTATATCTGTTCTAGTTAACACCTATGTCAAATTCGAGAAGGGGACAGGTATTCACTCATAGGGGCAGACAACATATTGTCAAGACCTCTGCTCCTGTTTTGAAAAGAGAATGATCCCTCTTGACACACAATGACAATAAGACAGCCAATAGTGAAACTTTCAGGTACCTAGTTGTAAGGCGGCACACAGGAAGCGTGGAACAGGGACAATAAAATACTATAAAAGAACTAAGGATACTAAAGCAGAACAAGAAAACAAAACAGAACAAGGTTACACATGGAACCGAATACAAATAATGACTTACACAATATTCTATAGAAGCAGGGTTTAAAATAAGGACAGATGATGAAAACTGGTAAGGATAGTAATTTGCAAAGTAACTATTCCAAACAATGTCTATGCTTTAAATGAGGGAGAAAGGGCATTGGATCTCACTGGCACAGCACTTGAAAGTGATGCCAGGACAAACATCTCTCTCCACGTCCCCAGGATGAGCGTAGTGGTTTATCCTGCCGCGCTTGCGGCCAATCACTGAAAAACTCAAATGCACTTTGGCTCAGCCAATCAGGGCACACCTGGCCCTTTAACTCTGAGTGCGCCCTACACTCAGTCTCCCGAAGCATTTCTTCAGCAAGAAACATTTGGGGGCCGGCAGGGCATATAGTCTATGGGGCTCCGCTCCACTCATATAACTGGAGTTACATTCCCAGTAACTATCGTTATATATCCCCTATGCTCCACAGTGGTTTACGGCGGAGCGAGCAATGCCAAGATGTACTCCCTCTCTGAGTCCCAGCACAAGTGAACAATTAGAACGTACTATAGAAAAAACTCACACCAACCATCGATGATCACATAGAGCGCGGAGTTCTTCAATCCCCAATAGGCAGACAGCTGTCCCCCTATGGGTCACAGAGCAGTACTGGTCACAACCTGCACTGAAACCCCCTAACAAAGGATTTAGACAAGTGTAACCCGCACACACTGTCAAGCAGCACCTAGACAATGGGGGCAATATTAAAAAAGGGACACATGCTGGTAACATTGTTGCCCAGTGTGTTCAATACAGAATGAAAAAAATTCATAATGTATAGCCGCGCCGAGACTCAAACCAGGGGCACGAGATTGTAAAGCGGGAACTCTATTCGCAACACCAACGATGCAGTGTGCACGACACTTCTCGTGGTCATAAAAAGAAATACCATTTACATCCCTGCGGTCACGATACTGAGAACGGAGTGTGCAAGAGACGTGGCAGTAATGTCCATTAAGTAAAAACAAATAAGCGAAGAGTGTGGAATATTTTTTCGGGGAGGCTATGGGGGTGGGAGGGTCTTGAACCACCCAGGGTATGGAGTTTGTTTCTCTTGTGGTCAAACAGGACACTGGGCCAAGGAGTGCCCCGACCCAACCTACCAGCCACCCAGACCCTCGTCTGAGTGAGAGGGGGACCCCAGAGAGGTGGTTACCGCAGCCCACCGTTCCAACAGCAGGGGTCAGGCTACCAGCCGCCGCGGTACCCACCGGGCCCCTCTCCCCCTAACGCCAACTCCTGTCCACATGGGGGGCAATACCCCATGTCCGAGGAGCCCTTGAACTGGGGAGGAGAGGGGCCCAGGCTGACCCATCATTGACTTTAACCGTAAATCACCAGAAGCTGCCATTCCTGGTGGACACCGGAGATACATTTTCTACTCTCAACACTCCGGTGAGCGAGCAATTGATGTCAACACGCACGGTCTGCCTGGTCGGGTTCTCCGGGGTTAGTCAAGAACTGCCATTCACTCGGACACCAGACTTTGCTACATGCCTTTGTCTCCTCTTCTCAAGTCCTGTGAACTTACTAGGTAGGGACCTACTCATCAAACTGGGGGCCACGATCCTGTGTTCCGTGGATGGCACTCGCCTACCCTGCGGGGACCCTCAGGTTGGAAACGGACAATGGCTGCTGCGGCAGGAAGAGCCCCAAGTAGCTGACATCAACTGGGGCCTGCTCTCTCCCGAGCAACCTGAGGACGAGGGCATATTAAGGTTTTACACAAAACAAAAGCGGTGGTTCCGGGCCCTCGGACCCTATGCTCCTCCGACCGACCCCCCTCATGTTTCTCTGTTTTACGATCGCAATGATGATGAGGTATATAGGGACTCATTCTCATCTCTGTTACAGGGCCACCGGTGGTTCATTGAGTGTGACTATCTGTGGGACCTGAGGGCAAGGTGGCGGGCGTACGGTTCACGTGAACCAGGCGGAGTGGTATTGCATGTCAGCTGAGGCGGTGCCCCATGTTTTGCTGACCTTGCATCCGGAGCATCAGAATCAGGATCTGGGCACCGTGGTTAAAAGGGCCGCCGCGGCAACCGATTGGTAAAATACTCAATGACCCACTGTAATTTTTTCTCCCTCTTGTAAGACTTATGGCATAGCAGCAGGCACAGTGGACACGGCCATCCTAGAACATGAGGTTATTACGCGCTCACATGGCCACGAGAGGATGGACCACCCTGACGCTGCCGCAGTATTGACCCTTTTACCAGAGGCCTTATGGTCTCAGGGACCCACGGACGTGGGCCTAGCCAAAATCACCCCAGTTACCTTTCAGATCCAGCCCGGCCCACGTGTTTGGCGCTCATAGTATCCCCACAAACCGGCCGCAGCAGCTGGGTTAGACAAAGCAGTAGTGTGCTGAAGGGTCGACATCGTAATGGAACACACCCATTTTACCGATAGAGAAGGGGAAGACCGGTACATACCGTATGGCACATGACCTCCGCACCATCAACCAGATGTTGATTACCCCTACGCTTCCAGTACCCAACCCTACGTAGTACTGTGTCACAAAGCACCGCCCGGGTTCTATAGCAAATGATGGCTCAGCCACAAACAGCACATCTTTTCAAAGGTTTTCTTTTTAATCAGATGAAGCACAGAACAGGTTACAACTAAACACACAAATTCTTCTCTCCTACAGCCAGCATACCTCACTCCTCCCAAGCTCTCTCTCCTGAAACACTTCTTATACACTTAGCTCCACCCACAATTCACCCAGTGCAGACCACTAATTGAACATTTCAGGTCACATACACTCAACTAGTACTTCTTGTACCATACCCCCATTTCACCACAGGTTTATTACTTTAACCCCTTTACATGGCACAGTGCTTAATACTATTCAACACTAAACGACATTACAGTTGTACGTGTAATTCGACACAATCAACCTGACATTCACACACCAAGGCACCCAAAAATGAATGAAAATGAACCACTCCAACGGGGTTCCACTGCGACTGCGCAGCAGTGCGAAGAACCCGATATAGCCCCACTTTAGCTTATGTTCGGATTGGCTGGATGCGGTACACAAACGACACGGAAGAGCGAGCGCTTCAACACATTCAAACAAACAATGTCGCTAAGTCAATAAAGAATTAATCACGTAACTACTGGGTGTTTTGGTGAGTGTTTCCGCAATGTAAGAGTGTGTATCGCATGTATGCCAATGTGTGTGTAAACAAAGGAAAAGGCGCCAGCGTAAAACCGAGTGTGCACCCCCGGAGATTCGTTAGCGATTCTACCTAACCAACGAAAACGTAACCTGCTGCAAGTGAAGTCATTCACAAGCTAGAACGGCCTGGGACAGAGCCCTCTGTCACATACTGCACAGTTTGGAACCGGCCCATCGCTGGTTCACCTGCATTGATCTGGCTAATGCTTTCTTCTGCCTCCCCTTAGCAGAGGACCGCAGAGACATATTTTCTTTCACTCACATGGGCCTCCAGTATCGCTACACCAGGTTACCGCAGGGGTTCTCACTGTCTCCCGGTCTGTTTAATCGAGTGTTACGGCACACACGAGAAGCCTGCGACTTCCCTGAGGACACAACCTTGGTCCAATATGTCGACAAACTCCTTATTGCGGCGCCAGACATGCAGTCATGTCTGGACACTACCAAAACTGTTCTGCTCTGCCTAGCGGACGCTGGGTTTAAGGTAAGCAAGAACAAGTTACAATTGGCTCGAACAGAGCTGAACTTTCAGCAGCCCATCGTTCCTCCATAGTCAATCACCCCCTGCCAGTGTAGAATTCAAACTACCTCCCCCTGAGTCCTGAATCAGAGAATGTCCACACGGGCAACTATTTCCAAAGTAAACGCCTTTATTACAGATATATCTGGAGATCGTTCCCCAAAATACAGCTAGGAAGATCTGAAGTCCGTTCACATCGGACACATTTAATGTTGCCTATTCCCCACTCAGTCATTGTATAGAAATTGCTGAGCGTGCTTCCTGAGTGGGCGTGTCCCATCTTGCAGACCCCCTATTATCCGTGGGGCCCTCTGGTGGCCTCGGAGGCCGACGAAGAAGACAGTTGAGGGGGTAGGCTGGCGCCAGGAGATCTGACCTCGGCTAGCTCTTGTTTCCATCCTCCTCCTTGTCTGCATCTGTGGGTCCAGCTAAAAGGCCATAAACCTGCCTTCCTATACATTCTATGTCCTTGCCTCTAATCCTTTGATTTATAGACCTACCTCTGGAATGCACTAATTAACATTTACAACCCCCGGCTGGCTAATTTCAGAGTATACGCCCTATACACCGTTTGTTTCTAATAGCACACACACATCAAATCTTAACTAAAAGATTCCACACCAGCCACGGTCCAACAGATGCTCTCTTTCCTAGGGTTAACAGGGTATAGTCGTACTTTTATCCCCAACTACGCAGGCCTAACATTCCACTTACGGTCACGGGTTGCGGCAGTGGGACAGTGCAATCTAACGGGACAGCTGCGTTGGAATTGCGAGGCAGAACAACCCTTAATAGCCCTAAAACAAGCTCTAGCTCTCACTGCACAATTGGCCACCCCTGACTACTCACGGTTGTTTTATCTGGATGTTTCTGAAACAGAAGGCACTGTTAATGGGGTTCTGTTTCAGAAAAAAGGGGGAGCTAGGCCGGTACTTACGTACATGAGCATAGCAATGGATAGGGCAGAAAAACGACACCCAGGGTATACTCAACAAGCGGCAGGAGTGGCAAAAATCTTCCAAAAAAACAGAGCATCTAGTAATGGGGCACTGTACTGACGACACACAGCACAGTGGCCTATGTGAATTCACAGACTTTCATCATGACTTCCCTCAAACAACAGCGACTGACGAAAATACTTACTGCACCACACATAACATAACACACTAAGGGATCAACATGGCATACAGGATGGGGGGCGGAGAGTCACACCAGTGTGAACTGATCGTTCAGTTACAAAGCAAACTTCGACCAGACTTAAAAAACGAGCCTATAGCGGAAGGGGAAGACTGGTTCACAGATGGCTGCTGTTTCAGGGAAGAATGAATGGGGGAACTGAAAGCAGGGTTTGCAGTGGTAAGAAGGGAAGGATCTCGATTCATTATAGTGACAGCCGATGCACTGTTAGGACGCCTGTCAGCACAGAGGGCAGTTGTAGTGGCAGTGCTAACTGCGCTAGAGAAAGAAGATGGGAAAGTAGTGAACATTTACACTGACTCAGCATACACAGTGGGAGCAATACACGTCGAGATACCGCAGTGGGAACGGGCAGGGTATCTGACAGAAGGGAATCAACCTATTAAACATGAGCTAGAGATGAGGGCATTGGCAGTGGCAATTTTGAAACCCCAAAAGGTGGCAGTGCTGAAATGTAAGGGACACGATGTGTCAGGCACCATGGTGGCCAAGGGAAATGACGCACGCAGCAGATCAGGCTGCAAAAAGGGCGGCGGGGTATCAGGTTGGACAGGCGCTGGTGGTTCGAGCATTGCCCTAAATTACGGGCCCGTTATCTAAAGAACATGTTCAGTTTGCCCAGGAGGCAGCCTCCCCACAGGAAAAGTCGGTGTGGTTGGAGAGAGGTGCCAGCCATGTCGAAGGGCTCTGGAGGGGACCAGAAAAAGACGGAAGTTGATCCAGGAGGCCCATGGCCCGGGTCACGTCGGACCAGCGCAGACATTGAGAAATCTCTGTCACTGGTGGCACCAGTACCTGAAAGCCATGGTAAAAGACTTCATAGACCACTGTGAATTCACAGTGTCCTTGCCTTAATCTCTTGATTTATGGTCCTACTTCTGGAATGTACTAAGTAACATTTTATCTCTGAGTTTACGCCCCACAGGCACGGTTTCTTTATAATAGCCCACCACACATCTAATCTTTAATAAAATATTCCACAAATCCCCCTTTTGATCTCGTCCGAGATCAACCAAATTCGTCTTCCAGCACCGTGGGAGCCGAGGGCAACAGGGGCAGCATCATGTGGGGGTCATTTCTCTTCCCTCCCCCTTTTCACTGCTCCTTTCCCTGGTATATCATTTCCCCAAGTGTCTTTCCTTATTTCTACAAACACCTTTTTCTTATATCAGCTAATATGACACCCACAACATCATTTACATTCTAGTTTTGACTTCCCGCTCCATCTCAACCATTCAGTTGCAACCTCTATCCCAATACATGGTATAGTCTAAATTTATCTGAGAAGTTACCCCCCAGTTCTCTCTCTTCACCTGGCACATTGTCCTTTTGTTGATCTTGTCCATTCACATACTGACCCAAAGGCCTCTCTACCTCGGTCCTGATTTTCAAAAACAGTCTCATAGTCTTCCATAGTGAGCCACTCTGTGCCTCAGATCTGTTAAGTGGGGGGGCCTTCTACCTTCTCCCTGAAACATTGTTCATTTGCCTTGAATTGGGTTCTGGAACCCAGAAGGTGCCGAAGGGAATGGTTCTGGAGGTTTCACTTCATCATGTTGGTCCAAATCGTCTCCATGCCTTGAGTTAGAGGTTTGCAACACCATCCTTATAGGTGAAAGGAGAAGACAAAACACTGCATCAGTTTACATGTTTACCTTAGCCTTTACCCCTTTAGTCACACTAAAAGTAAAATGTAACCCTTACGGATGATGGGATCACTCCTCAAATGTCAGAGAAGTAAATAAATTGTTTCAGTTGCATGAAAGTATTACTACTAATCGACAACAAATTTAAACTTATTATCCATTCAGATTAATAATAACAGTAGGAAGCGTCTAATTGAAAACATTATTGTGTCAAAGGCATACTTCCATACACGTAAATATTAATTTGTCAATTGGTTCCAAATCACAAGATCAGAAAAAACTAGTCTTTCTGCTGTAGGGGTATCATTTCCCCCAAAATGCTGTTAAACAAAATACTCAAAATGGGAAACAAACAAAACACAAAAATTAGCAAGAGTACAATAACAATAAAATTGTCAACATCCCATGTAATCAACCTTTGTCAGAGAATTGCTAAAATCCAAACCAAATATATAACTGTTGTAAAAGTTAAAATACAAATCCCCTCTTTTCTCGAATGTCCTTATGTCCAGTCAAATGGCTTCTGGCTGTTGTAGTCATAAATGCAGGAGTCTTGTAGTTCTGTGTGCCTTCCTCCATTCCTCTAATCTCTCCTTGATGGTGGTGGTGGAAATGATCAAAGTCCAATTGTCCTATTCTGACCCCAAGACAGTCTTTCAGTGGTCCGGGCATGGTTTGGACCTGGACTGATCTGGGCCACACTTTTGCGGTAGCCCTTCATTGTTCAGTCAATCAGGGTTGCAGGATTCAGGACTCCTCCTTAATGTGAGATTAGGATGGAAACTCGCACAACACAATGTTAAAACCTTGACTGGATGGTTTGGCATCATCTTACTAAATGTAAATCTCTGTGTTACAAAATGTTTTAAATCTTAAGCTTATCTCTATTCTTTCTTCATGTCATCAATCTGGAATTACCAATTGGATAACGTCACTAGTATTTTCCTAAGGAATTCAATAAATGTACTCCCCCAACCTAATTTACAGAACTCTCCCCCTAGCACACAGGCATTAGTGTGAGGGGGTGACTCTCCCCTGGGTCCCAACCTCAGGGTCTGTGCTACTCTCCTACAGCTCTAAACTCAGTCAACATTCCTCAAACCCAATCATCAGTACAGAACCATCCACTTGTGATAATTCAAACTATACCAAACTCCACTCCCACAGCTTCCAGTCTTTCAAACAACTCAGGTCTTATTTAGCTGGGCCAAAAACAAAATTGTAAGATACATTTTACTCTTAAATTAGCATGTTAGACTTCTCATCAATTTAACAATCCCCCCAAAAAATTTAACCAATTACAGTGAGTATGGGACATAAAAATATCAGTGTCATAACTTTCTGTGTACATATTTCATTGACTTTGCGCTCTAAGTTCATCTCTTATACTACCTTAAATATTTTAAATCCCAAACTACCATACATCCCCCCCATATTATCTCACCAGTTGTGCCAACAACTAAGAGATAATACCAGGAGGAGCCCAAAAAGAAAATAAACAGTAAACAGGCCCGAATCGAACATCCAAATAACGCAGACTGGCCGCGTACCAAATTAAGGGCAAAACAGAAAACTGAACATCACAGGCTGATATCGTGACCACCCGAAACACAAAAGCTAAATAAAAATAAACTTTTTTGCCAACCAAGCAAATTAAAAGTGAAGCAGGCCACGTATCTATGAAGAAACGTGAATCTACAGAATATTTCAAAGTCAGTCCAGTCCCCCCAGGACATAAAGTTGTCATGAACGCTTAAACCTATGGGCAAGCGAAAAAGAAAACCCAATATCTCAACCGGTTATTCATTTAACTTATTCTCATCAGAAAACCCCAAAAGCACATACAACCAGAAACGAAAATTTGCATTGTCCAAACGTTAAATGTCGAGCTAACAGCTCAAGATGGAGTAGCAAATGCTAACTGAGTCCTCCATAGGCCCTGACAGAATCGGAGCCAAAGGCCAACCGCTCCAGACCAAACAGTGATGCGCAACTAAGCACTCAGTGGAACCAGGATTCCACTACTGGTCCTCTCCAGATAAGGAGAAAGAAAACATGATAACCGAAACGGCTGGGCTTGATAAGAGGACCCCAAGAGAACAAACCAAATAAAGAAAATTACCAATGCAAAAGCACCCAAGATCATTCCCGGGCAGCTGTACGCATGTCAGCGAACAGAACCACTAAAAAACAGGCAGCCGAACCGCCACCACGGTAAACGTGATCAAATACACACATTACCTGAAAAAACATTGGATCCCTTCTGCACAGGGAAACCAAAACCAATTACTGACAAACACGACATCTAACAACAATTGGTGCACGCATATCTCCATTAACCTATTTTAGCTCTTGCCAGAAACAAGTGAACTTTCATTCTAACCACAGTGTCAACTACTCACTTTACCCAGACAACAGCATGCATGGCCGCCGACCAGAAAATCCATCTCACTAAACAATCCAACAACATTCTGAAACCTTTCAAAGCAGTTCCACAAACACGCTTACCCCACATTCCAAACAATCGAACGATATGATATACCATAAACCATTCCTTGGCCATTAATTTCTCAGCCATTATTAACCACATACCGGAAACCTTCCAATGAACTTGCCATAATACCTACATCAAACTCCCGCTGTTTCATTCATTCACCATCAACGCGTCAGCTTGGCCATGCATCTGTTATCCAAACAGCAACAAAAACTCACCAAGCCACAAGCGTTCCCATTTCCACACACACAAATTAACAGCCCTACTAACGCACACACTCGGACAGACAGACACAAAACATTACAGAGACAAAACACAAAGAGAACGTCACCCCAAACAAACCTGTATATTTTTGTTTCCCCCTGCGTGTCATCACACGTCCCCCCCCAAAAAAATTGCACAATCAATTCTATTAATCCTAGTCAAGAGTGCACCACGAACATACTGAAAATGTGCATCATGCACGTCCCTAAACACGTATTGCGTTCTCACCCCAAATCACAATTTAGGCCCGGGAGCCTTACCCAATCATGCTCTAGCCTCCGTCTCAACCCCATGAGCCTATCTCACGAGGGAGGAATGGAGATCCAGAGTAGTAACCCTTGGAGCGCGCGCTCAACCGACTGGAAAAAGGACCCAATTTCGATAGTGCCCTTCTCTAGAAGGTGACGTAATCAACGTCTCCTTCTAGACGTAATCAACGTCAGGTGACGTAATCAACGTCTCCAACACTCCTGTGAAGGGAGGTGGGGGCAGACGAAATGTAATCGAATACCCTTTCTGTACAGTCCGCCCTAGCCAAGGCGTGAGAGTACAAAGACAACGCCAATCCCGATAATACTGGGATGGCGGGAGCGCGTGAAGTTAAGGTGCAGCCTCGAGAAACTTCTTGTACTCCGATCTCGCCCCTACCGCCATTGACCAGTCCGCCGACGGCGGAGGCACAGCACAAGGGGGGCGAGACTCGAAAGGGAATGGGAGGAACGTTCAAATCGGGGTAACGATCGTCCACCAACAAACGAGCAGGAGACATATTGTTGTCTCTACCACAGAGGAGGGAGGGGGGCTCATTGAGACCGCACACACGCTCAAACTGTTGTTTTCTACATACATAAAACTACTAGACTACTTCAATATGTATGGCACTGAATCCTAACACAAATAAGACGTTCCGGACATTTGCTTGAAGTAATTTGGTCTAGCTGGACCTTTCTACATTTTAATTGAATACCGCTGATTTATATATTTATACACTAAAGATTTGTTTTCCTAAATAACAGAAGGCTCGTATACAGGAGCCCTTACGACATCTGCTGATAGAAAAGGGAATTGCACCCATAGAATGCAGGAATTATAATGGCCAAACGCGCAAATGAACATTGAACAAGAATAAAATAGCCTTAAATCAGCTTTTCTCTGTGTGATTTTGAACATTTAAAAATACTGGGTGATAAAACATACATATTTTTTCCTCTTCACTGTGTAAAATTTGCCCGCTCTGGTGCTTCTAGTGTTAAAAGCCTCTGCCGCCGTCCACACTGCTTCACCGAAGAGCCCTGACGAGACCAACGGGGTGTTGAGGAGGGGAATCTTCTCACTCTCCTGGACCGCGGAGAGGGACAGCCAAAGGTGACAATGGCTTACCACTGCCGAAGCCATGCTGCGTCCAGCACAGACGGCGTGGGCCTGATTCAGATGCAGGGCCGCACCTGCCATCTGAGCAATCTCCACAATCTTCGCCTGAGAGAGGGTTGTGTGGAATTCGTTATTCCTAAGAAGTAGTAAGGCGCAGGGTTAATAGGTTATTTGGGACAGTCCGTAAGAGGGGGTGGGGGTCAGGAAGTTAGGAGAATAAGACAAAGGACACTGTGTACATGGAAACCTATAAATTGACTTCTAGCTTGACCCCCACACATGGGACTGATAAAGTGACCCAGGAAGGAGAGGAGGGGAGACAGGCCAGAGGGGTCCTGTAGACTTCCTGTCGCCGGACACAACAACACCATTCTCATCTCCCTCGGAAAAGGTCACCAGATGGTTCACCCCAGGGCTGGGGGCTGCGACACGAGACACACACTCCCAGGAAGCACGTGCAGCAATTTCCATACAATGACTGAGTGGGGAATAGGCTACATAAAATGCGTCCGATGTGAACGGACTTCAGATCTTCTTGGCTGTCCTGCGAGACAGATCTCCGAATGCATTTGTAATAAAGGTGTATGATTTGGGAAGGCGTGGACATTCTCTGATTCGCAACCCGGGGGAAACATTCGGTTTCTACAGTTGAAGCGCCAGTGGTCATCATAGAAATGGCCGCTAGAAGGAGGGCAGTATTATTAGATGCCGCGACAGGTGGGCCGAGAAAGTCTTTCAGCGCGGGCAGAACGGGCTTCTTAGTCTGCCAACCGTGCGCTGAAGGCAGGAAGTGAGCCGCCTTAGGGGGCGGGAGGGGGGTAGGGGGACCTCCAGCCTCAGAGCCGCTCTCTCAATCAACCCAATAAAATCAGATCTGAGAGATGGCTGAGAAACAGAGGTGTGTGGGGAAAGGACAGAGCCATCCTCCTTTTCACCACACATGCCACCGTGCCCCAAACCCAGAGAGGGAAGGGGGGGCTGGGCTGGGTCAATAGGATAGAGCCCTGAGAAGGGCCTTCTCCCACGTCCCCAAGCTCAGTTTCGTCAGAGTCCTCACTCATCGAGTCAGCAGAATCTGATGATGAGGAGAGCACATCCTCCAAAACGACCCTCTCACCAAAGAACGAGGGGCGCTCTCTCCTAACTGAGACAGATAGGAGGGCACCACTCAGACACTCTGGGGGGTCAGACAGGCCCTTCCTGGCGTGATCCAGTCCCAGGCACGCTACACATGAGTCGTGTGGGTCCGACGTAGTTGCGAGGATAGAGCAGCGGCACCCGGCCGCAATGAAGTTGGGTAATGACGACGTCATGATAAAGAAAACAATGGGGATAGAATCGTCTTGTGCAAAAGAAAGTAGAGATAATCAGCTTAGCTGAAGATAAAATGGAGACTGAGTGTAGGGCGCACTCAGAGTTAAAGGGCCAGGTGTGCCCTGATTGGCTGAGCCATAGTGCATTTGAGTTTTTCAGTGATTGGCCCCATGTGCGGCGGGATAAACCACTATGGAGCATCAACCAATCAATCAAGTTTATTTATATAGCACAATTCATTTATGGATGCAATCCAATGTGCTTTACAAGACAAGACATTAAAAGAGAAATAAAAAAACTTTAAAAGAATTAAAAGAGCAATACAATTTTTTAACTAACAGTCTATCTAAACTTGTCCTCTATTCGCCTGTCCACACATTCACTCAGTAACCATCCAATGCAACTCAGGTCTCGTTATACAAACAGCCTGATATTTTTTCTGTGGATCATTCACACGATGCAGCGCGCCCTTCTTACATCCCAGTGTATTCACAATAATACACTCATACACTCATTGCATTGTGATCTTACTTACATTCACACTTTGTACAAGTACGTGTTTTACAAACCGACTCCACAATTCAACCTCTTACATCTTCCCACTTTTCGGTCACAATTTTATAAGATTGATTAAAACAGACATGTGTAAGGGAAATAAATGCGGTTCATGCGGTGTGTTTTGAAATAATGGATCAACGTGTCATAATAAGCTATAATACCAAAGTGTATAATTGTATGCTTGTGTCTTAAGAATGTGAAGCCAAATCATGAATGTATTATTAATAGTCAAATGAAGCTGCTTAAAGATAAGAACAAAACAAGTATTAATGTGTAGCATTTATGTTGAAAACATGTCTTAAGGTTGGACAATACTAATAACAGGAAACTCCTAAGGCATGGGAGGAAGAGACGAGATGGTCTCTGCCGGACACAGAACAACAGATATCAGAGCGAGGACGCTGGGCGGCCAAGATATCAAGTCCAGCCAATCAGAACACTACGCACACCACGCAACGTGAAGACGTACAAGAAGATATGACCAATAGGCTCCCTTAAGGAGGACCTATATATTTGAATTGTAACTAAACAAAGGCTCTCTTCTCAGCTGTTCCCAGCCGAAACAAGAGCTGTGCACGTTCGATTTGGACATGATACTCAAGTTATTAAATACTTTTTTGAACAAAATTGGTAGCAGAGGATGGTTCCGTTAGTTAAGTAAAGGACAAGAGAATTATATAATCGACCACTCTTGCCACCAAAATCCTTTGACAAGAAAACAGAATTCGAGCACCCGAAGGAACTGAATCAGCACTGAAAAACAAATAAGGTAAGCAGAACCTATTTAATTAAATCTGCATATTGAAGTTAACCAAATTATCTCAGTTCCTCCCGGGAGTTAACAATTCCTAAATTTAATTTATTAAAAAAAGGAGTATCATGTCCTGTCGAAAAATAAATAGACCACCTATATCGTAAAAAAACTCCAGAGTGTTGGTATAGGGGTAGTCTAAAACCGACTCACATTGTGAAATAGATCCGAGAGTAGGTTGATGTGAGGGCTGGTATTTAAATATTGTGAGGTGAGGAGGTCGTCATTACGTTAGAGTGAGGAGGTCGTAAAGGTAATATGGTATTTAAATATTGTGAGGTGAGGAGGTCGTCATTACGTTAGAGTGAGGAGGTCGTATTAGTTGTTAGTTCTTAGTTGTTGGCACAACTAGCGAGATAAATAGGGGGAGTAGTTGGGGATTTTATATATTTAAGGGGATTTTAAATATTCGGGGGAGTATAAGAGGTGAACTTAGAGCTCACAGTTGAACAAATAGGTAAACACAAATTATGACACTGATATTTTGAGGTCCCATACTCACTGTAATTGGGAAAACTTGTTTTTGGGGATTGTTAAAATTATGAGAAGTCTAACATGCTAATTTCAGAGTAAAATGTATCTTACAATTTTTTTTGGCCCAGCTAAATAAGACCTGAGTTTTTTGGATGACTGGAAGCTGTGGGAGTTTGGTATAGGTTGAATTATCACAAGTGGATGGTTCTGTTCTGCTGATCAAGTTTTAGAGGTGTTAACTGAATGTTAAACTGTAAGAAAGTCTTACAGACCCTGAAGTTAGGACCCCTGGGCAGAGTTCTGTAGATTAGGTTGGGGGGAGTTAATTTGTTTGTTTGGAATTCCTTAGGACAGATACTAGTGACAATATCTAAACGGTAAATTCCCAGTTTAAGCCATGAAGATTGGATAGATATAAAATGGGGGTTTAAAAACATTTTGTAATACAAAGCTTTACATTTAGGAAGATAATGCCAAACCCTCCAGTCAAGGTTTTAACATTGTGTTGTGCGAGTTTCTATCCTAATCTCTCATAAAGGAGTCCTGAATCCTGCAACCCTGATAGATTGAACAATGAACAGCTACCGCAAAAGGGGGCCCAGATCATTCCAGATCCAAACCACGCCCGGACCACTGAAACACTGTCTGGGGGTCAGAATAGGACAATTGGACTCTGATCATTTCCAACACCACGATCAAGGAGAGATTAGAGGAATGAAGGAAGGCACACAGAAGAACTACAAGACTCCTGCATTGAGGACTACAACAGCCAGGAGCCATTTGACTGGACATGATGAAACCCGAGAGGAGAGGGGAGTTGTATTTTAACTTTTACAACAGTTGGATATATGATTAGGATTTTAGCAATTCTCTGACAAAGGTTGATTACAGGGGATGTTTCTTATTTTGGTTGTACTTTTGCTAATTTGTGTTTTGTCCCATTTTGAGTATTTTGTTTTTACTTGCATTTTGGAAAATGATACCCCTACAGCGGACAGACTAGCTTTCTTCTGATCTTATGATTTTTCTTCTGATCTTATGATCCAACTGACAAATTAATATTTACGGGGACGGAAGTATACCTTTGACACAAGAAGGGCACAGAGTGAACATTTACACAGACTCAGCATATGCGCACGGAGCAGTGCACTTAGACACCCTAAGTGGAAGAGGCGTGGATACACCACCAGCACAGGAAGCACAATAAAACACGAAAGCACGGTCAGAGACCTAGTGGAGGCCATAGACCTACCTCAGCAAGTGGCAGTAATGAAATGCAAAGGACACGACATCCAATGGTCAAGGATCAGCGCAGGAAACAACAAGCCCAAACACAGAGAACTCACTGTCGACCACATCATTGAACTCCAAAACCAAGCTGGGGCATACGAATGGACAGAATGGATGAAGAAAGGTGCCACCAAAGGCGAAAATGGACTCTGGCGATCACATGATGGGCGTATAGTGGCACCCGCACCAACTCCTACTTCCTGAAGCACACGGGAAGACACATGAAGGAAAGAAGCAAACAATGACCAACATCACTGGGAACTGGTGGTATCCACACACTGAGAGCATGGCTCACCTCTACTGCAGTGAGTGCACCACGTGTGGAGACTATAACCCGAAGAAACCGTTCAAAACACCGATGGGAGCGTATCCAGTGCCTAACGTGTGTTTCCAGGACATATCCATTGACTATACAGATATGGGAACAGAACAACAGAGTGCAAGGAAGCAATCCCCACCAAAAGCGAAGACGCCAAAACAGTCGTGAAATGGTTGCGAACTGAACTAATACCCAGATACGGGGTCCCAAGGTGCATAAGATCTGACAATGGCACCCACTTCAACAATGCAATGCTGGCCGAAGTCGAGAAAGCTGTAGGCATTACCCACAAGTTTGGCTCTGTGTATCACCCACAGTCACAAGGCTTGGTAGAACGAGCTAACCAGACATTAAAGAGCAAAATTGCAAAGGCATGTGCGAGCTCTAGGCTCAATTGGGTTGATGCCCTGCCCTTGGCCCTTATGGCCATGCGGTCCCAAAAAAGCGGAGACACCCACCTGTCCCCCCACAAACTCATGACAGGCAGACCAATGCCAGGTCCCCCACGGGAGACCAGTACAGGGCCACCTTTAGACATTTGTCTAGTTGAAATGTGAGACTACATGCAGAAACTAACATCCCTTGTTGCAGATCTCTCCAAACAGGTGGGAAGAGCGCATGCTGGCGGAACAGAAACGACCTCAGTAACCTCCAAGCAGCTACAGGTGGGGGACTGGGTCCAAGTCAGAGTTCATAAGCGCAAGTGGACTGAGCCTAGGTGGATGGGCCCGTACGAGGTTAAAGAAGTGACCAGCCATTCCGTACAAGTCAGAGGAAAGAAAGGGGACCCGTGGCATCACCGGACCCACTGCACGCCAGCTGACCAGCCTTCACGTACCCTGCGAGACATCCAGACATCCTGCACAGACTCAGCCTCGCTGTAAAAGATGCAAGGCCCGTTCGGAGGTTTCGAGAGGAAGAGAAGCAGCAAGACCATGGAATCCCATGGCTCGGTTGGGCTGTACCTGTATTGAACTGAGGTTATCCACTTTGTTGAGTACACAAGGGGTGTTGGCCATGATGTGGGGTATTGAATATTCGACCCCAACTACTAAAGGGTTACCCAATATCTCTGCAATACATTTGGTCGTTACCGGGATCTTGTTTTGTCTGTCTGTATTTCAATACCCATATTTGTTTCCATACTTGTAACTTGTGGTTGTTGTTGTATCCCCTGTATCTGTGCTCTTTCCGTCAGGCTCATCACAACCGCCTTGTCCAAAGACCCTCCCCTGCTTATCAGCTTCCCTTGTTACAGCACGACGGAACTGCTTCCTTACTATCGGAAGATGACGACGAGTGTTAGATCCCTTTTTTTTTGTTTCCTATCAATTCTCACCTTATTAGGTGTGAAAAAAGGGGTTTGTAAGGGAAATAAATGCGGTTCATGCGGTGTGTTTTGAAATAATGGATCAACGTGTCATAATAAGCTATAATACCAAAGTGTATAATTGTATGCTTGTGCCTTAAAAATGTGAAGCCCAATCATGAATGCATTATTAATAGTCAAAAGAAGCTGCTTAAAGATAAGAACAAAACAAGTATTAATGTGTAGCATTTATGTTGACAACATGTCTTAAGGTTGGACAATACTAAAAACAGGAAACTCCTAAGGCATAAGCCCTCAGTCATAGGCACATGAAAACATGAGTGTTTTTAACCCAGACTTGAAAATGGATAGGTTTGGGGCATGTCTAAGATCTTCTGGTAGATTGTTCCAGTTGTGTGCCGCGTAGCTACTAAATGCCGCCTTGCCATGTTTAGTTTGGACTCTGGGCTCTACTAACTGGCCTGAATTCATAGATCTTAGAGGCTTGCTTGGTTGATATTCTTCAAACATCTGATAAGTATTCAGGCCCTAAACCATTCAGTGATTTGTAGACTAAAAGCATCACCTTAAAATCTATTCTATAACTGACTGGAAGCCAATGCAAAGATTTAAGAATCAGAGTAACGTAAGGTCAGAGTCTATTAGAACACCAAGATTACGCACTTGGTCTCTGGTCTTTAGGGCCCGAGAGTCAAGCTCTTTAGTAATACTTGTTCTGTTGTTTGTTTTGCCAAATACAATAATCTCTGTTTTATCTTGGTTTAATTGTAGAAAATGTTGGTTTATCCAGGTATACCTGTTCTATGCAGTGCCACAATGCGTCTATTGAGTTATAGTCCAATGGTTCGAGAGCCATATATATTTGAGTATCATCTGCGTAGCTATGGTAGTTGATGTTGTTGTACTGTAGAATTTGGCCCAGAGGTAGCATATAGAGATTGAACAGGAGTGGTCCGAGAACTGAACCCTGGGGAATTCCGCATGTCATAGCCACCCTATCAGATTTGTGATTGCCAATAGTGACAAAGTAGCTTCGACCATCCAAATAATACCTAAACCAATTGAGGACTGTCCCGGACAGTCCTACCCAATTTTCCAGCCTGTCGACAAGAGTTCTGTGGTCTACAGTATCAAATGCAGCAAGATCTAATAAAACAAGGACTGTTATTTTATCTGAATCAATATTCAGCCGTATATCATTCAGACCTTTAAATAGAGCTGTTTCAGTACTGTGATGAGGTCGGAAGCCTGACAGAAATTTGTCAAGGAGACGATTTGAGTTCACAAAGTTGCTGAGTTGATTGATTGGCTATTGTGGAATTCGCTATTAAAGATATTAGGTGTTGGACTGGAATCATGTCTTTGGGGAGTAGACTCCTAAGAAGTAAGGCTGGAGGGTTAATAGGTTACTTGGGACATTCCATAAGAGGGGGGGTCAGGAAGTTAGGAGAATAAGACAAAGGACACTGTGTACTTGGAAACCTATGAATTAACTTCTAGCTTGACCCCCACACATGGGACTGATAAAGTGACCCAGGAAGGAGAGGAGGGGAGACAGCCCAGAGGGGTCCTGTAGACTTCCTGGCGCCAGACACAACTACACCACCATTCTCATCTACCTCAGAAAAGGTCACCAGATGGTTCACCCCAGGGCTGGGGGCTGCGACACGAGACACACACACCCAGGAAGCACGCGAAGCAACTACTATGCATTGATTGTGTGGGAAGGGGCTATTTAACCTGTGTCCATGTGAACGGAGTTTCAGATCTTCTTGGCTGTCCTGCGAGACAGATCTCCGAATGCATTTGTAATAAAGGTGTATGATTTGGGAAGACTTGACGGCGTGGACATTCTCTGATTCGCAACCCGGGGAAACATTTGGTTTCTACACTATGAAAGTGAGATTTGGAATAGGTCTATAGTTGTTTAAATTATATGCATCCAGTTTTCTCTTTTTTAGTAGAGGTTTAATGGCAGCTGTTTTTAGGGATTTTGGAAAGATTCCTGATTTAAAGGAGCTATTAACTATTTGCTGTAGGTCCATTATTACAGAGTTATAAGCTTGTCAACCATAGCAAATAGCGTGCGGGTATTGTTGATATTGTTGTTTATCATTCCCGATAAATGTTGCCGCCTAGCCTTGCATAACTCATAATTGAAGCTACCAAGGCTTTGTTTATGGATGTTATCGCTACCTTGTTTCTCCAAGGTGCTTTTTGTTTGCGCTGAGTTTTCTTTACCTTTATCTGTGCAACATGATCCATGACATTCAATATTTTGGCGTTAAAGTCATCCTTGAGTTCATCAACTGACTCTGCACTTTATGTTGGCAAGATAGCTATGGCCTCCATAAACTGAGCATTGGTGCTCTCGTTAATGTACCTTTTCCTAACCGAAACTGAGTTTACTTGAACTTCCGGGGTGATCAGTGCTTCAAAAAACACACAGAAATGATCAGACCGTGCCATGTCTTTAACCATGACAGAGGACATTTCTAGCCCTTTTCAGATAACCAGATCAAGAATGTGGCCACGAGTGTGTGTACGTTCTTTCACATGTTGAGTGAGATCAAAAGTGTCAAGTAGTGCAGAAAGATCTTTGGCATGTTTGTCGGTACCATTATCTAGGTGGATGTTAAAATCCCCGGTTATAATAAACCAGTTATAATCAACGGATATGACAGAAAGTAGTTCAGCAAAATCATCCATGAATTTTGCTGAGTATCGTGGAGGTCTGTAAATGGTTAAAAACAAGATTTTAGGAGCACCCTGCAGTGTAAAACATAGGTATTCAAAAGAAATAAAATTACCAAGCGGACCATCTTTGCATTGGAATGCATCTTTGAATAGGGCAGCCACTCCGCCGCCTTTCCTACCATTTCGACATGTATTCATATAGCCATATTCTACAGGGGCTGTCTCATTGAGAACAGTAGCACTACAGTCTTCAGTTAGCCACGTTTCAGTGAGAAACATGTAATCCAGCTTGTAGGAACTTATAATGTAATTTACCAAGAATGATTTGTTTGCGAGGGATCTGATATTAAGTAGGGCCATCTTAATAGGGATAATAGGGGTCACTGGACTAGTAAATTGGCACTTCATAGATATACAATTAGACAGGTTTGCTTCATAAAATGCATGCACTCAATTCCTTCTATTTCTAATCAACACAGGAATAGAGATACTGGGTCCAAGCTTGTTCTCAAGACAGTCGGCATTGCTAGTTTTACAATAGCAGGGACCCAATGCACATCAAGGTTTTTGACGATGCCTAAGTATTCGTTTTAGGCGGGGAGGCGGAGTTGGACATAGGGGAGTGTGAGCAATAATCTTTTTGGGTAAGACCGGCTCCCTGATAGGTTTGTGTGATGGTGGCAGTGGAGGGAGTGGAGTGGGTGGAGGTGGAGGAGGAGGAGGGGATTGTAGTGGAGGTGGAGAAGATGGTGGAGGGGGAGCAGAGTATAGTGGAGGTTGAGAGGATGGTGGAAGGAGTGATGAATGTAGTGGAGGTGGAGAGGATGAGAGTGGTGGAGGGGGGGTGGATGGGAGTGGTGGAGGGACAGAGGGGGGGTGAGGTGGAGGGGAAGGTAGGGGTCGTTGAGCGCCCGCTTGGGACAAGGACAACTTTTGGAAACATTCTGTGATTTTAGTCAGAGGGTCAGGGGAGGGGTGGTGAAGACTCTGTCTATGCGTGTTGTCCTTCATGCTTATCTTGTTTTGGTGTTCCAAGGGCATGACATATGTTGGCACCAAGCAGACGGCATCCAGTGATGTTTGGATGAACTCCATCAAGTCTAAAGCGTTTCTTGCAGTTCCAAAAGATATTGAAATTGTCAATAAACTTTATCCCGTAATTGGAGCAGGCAGATGACAGCCACGTATTCAACCCAAGGAGTCTGCTAAAAGATTCCGTTCCTTTCCCCAAGGTTGGAATGTGGCCAGAAATAAAAACATTTTGAAAATTAGAGAAAATTAATGTTTATTTGCTCCAGAAGCCAGTTTTCCTTCGTAGAATGTCAAAAGACCCAGTGTGGATAATAATCTGCATGTTACTAGGGTGTGTAGCTAGAATAGCTGGCAACATTTCTGCCAGCTCTCCCACTGATGTTTCAGCCAATGTTAAGTTTTGAGTATTTGCCATATTGATATGCCTGCTTATATCGTCCCCAATCAATGTAGCATCTGCCCCTCTAGGGGGCGGAGCTCCACGATATATAACAGCCTAGTAGTTAACTGCACTGACCATGTGTCCCAAGTCAGTTAAAAAAGAAACAATCTTTTACTTCAGGTGTGTCTGAAAAAGGCCCAGCTTCACAAACCACAGACTTTTCTCTCTTTTCTCTGTCACAGTGGGCATGGGATGAGGTATCGGTGGCTCAAGTCTATAATAAACAGAACCCTTTATATCTGTGCAACAAGGTTATTCATGCCTAACCACATGCTTTTCAAATCACCAGATGGTACTTGCATACACGCTGTCATGTCCTGGCTGGGGGCCCCTGGCCATCTTTGTGCCTCGGGCTCATAGTCAGGACATGCCGTATGGAGGTGCCTCTAGGCACCTCTATGCCACTGTGGGCACCTCAGTCAGAGACAGCTGTGATCAGTTGCCTCTGATTGAGGAGCCTACTTAAGTTAGGTTTTTAGCCACACTCAGGATGGTTTATTGTTTGTGCTTTCACATACAACGTTCACGGTACTGTCTTGTTTATTGGTTATTGTTCTGTGGATACGCTACCTGTTTTATCTGTAAGTTTTCACAGTGTGTTTTATGTTTAGTTAGTTTATTGTTTTGCTGGTCACTTCAGCACCTTTCATTTTCGCGTGTACAGTTCGTTTTTGTTTTGTCATTCATTTCATGTTTACTTTCACAATGTCTGCATATGGTTCCGTCCCACACCGAGACCGTGACACACGCCAACACATACATTCATGTCACATTCATACATAACATGAACAAGTGAATATTGAGGCAAACGCAAATAAAAAGTAAAACTCATTATCTCTGCCGGTAATGCTATTGTAAAGTATCAGTTGCTAACCCTACCTAGTGCCTCGTAACATTATTAAGAAACCTAAACCTAAGTCTCTAAGAAAGTTGTCCTTTTTTATATTGTAGCATAATACTTGTTAGGTATGATGGGTATTTTTAAAGAAAAATAAACTGAAATATGTTGCCTCCATTATGTCCTAATGTTCAGTACATGAAACAAACATTTTTGATGTGTATTAGATTAAACAATATATTATGCTCTAACAAAGGAGAACCCAGTCCTGATCCCAGAGTGCCATAAGTCATGTAGAACATGGAACCAACTTGGCACCACACTGAGCAACTTAGATAATTGGTCAGTTTAGTGAATGCCTAAATTCAACCCACCTGGTTGTGATTTGGGTTCCAAGCCAGTGTTCCTATTTGCTAGGGCAGGCTCTATTAAAGATTTGCCTTTGCTCATGGCCCACCCAGTCTGAATCGTGATCATTAGCAATTAGCATTGAAAGAAGAACAATGGAATACCATTGCCAAACTAAAGTTGTTGCTGTAGCCATATGTGAGCATAGCTTGCACACGTATGCACACACGCACATACAAGTGTTTGTCTTTCTAACCTAACCCTGACCCAGAAAATCATGTTTGCTGTTCCTTTGTCCTATTCCAAACCTGTGTAATTACACTAAAGATATTTACAAAATGGTAAGTACTACAATGAACCAAGCCCTAATATTTAACCTCATTTGTAATTTTTAAGTTTCTTCCCAAGCAGGGAATATTACTTTTGTAGAGCAAAAGTCAAAGAGATTTAAACTAGACATATAATGATGGAGAGAATGACACAAAGAGGGAAATGCAAGTTGGTGAAAAGGATCTTATGAATAGGGGAACTCGAAAGGAAAGTCAGAGATTATCCTCATCACAAAGGGGCAGTGATAACGATGTGATCATTCAGCAAGACCCAGATCACGGATGGACGCATTCAAGACATCACTTGCATCTTGTTCATTAAAAATACACACTGCCATTTAAATGAAAAAAACATGTTTATTTTTAAACTCGTCAGTCTATGAAATGAAGGCTATTCTATGCAAGAAATTGGCATAATCTGAATATTTTGTACAACAATGTTTACTGCTCCCTTCAACAAAAAGAACAAACGAAATCTAACCAGAATAGAAAGTAGATATGAAGGCCCCGGTGAAAACCGCGCCTCCAAGGACATATACAATAGTGTCTACTGGCAGTTCATTAAATAGTACCCACAAAATACTAGTCCTAATGTCAACAGTGAAAAGGTGACTCCAGGCTGCTAGCCTTCTAGGCAGAGTTGCTAAGAAAAAGCCTTATCTCAGACTGGGCCAAATTAAAACAGACACTGGATAAATAAAGATTGGAAAACAGTACTATGGACAAACAAATCTAACTTTTAGGTTTTCAGATAACAAGGAATGTTAAGACAGAGGTCAGAAGACTCAATGTTAATTGGTTTATTTTCCTTTTTGAAAGTAATCTCTGAATTAAGTTCTTTACCTAATGTTAGTCATTCACACAAGAAGACAGCGCTGAGTGGAGGAAACGCAAGGGGAGGGTTCAGGCTTAATTACTGAAATTGCGGACTTGTGCCTCCAATTCATCAAGATGGAAATAAAAATGCCGTCCTTGGTGTAAGTGTAAGTCCAGCCTGCAAACGTGGTCCTGGGCGCAACCAAAGTGGACATTCTCGCAGGGAAGAGGAAAGAACGACATTAGGGCATGCATCAATGTGCAGATTGCTTCAGAAATGCTATTGGTATGTGTATTGTTTCCATTGTTTGAGTTTTTGTTTATTGGTATGTAAATCTCCAGAAACATTAACGATAAGCCGGAAACTTAAGAATAATAGCAATGCACAGTTATAAGATTATTTAATGGTTACTGGTGCTGCACTATATTCAGAGATTCTAGGATTGTTTGTTTCTATTTGTTAAGGGGAAACAAATGCGTCCGTATCTGATAGATCTTAAAGGGAAATGTAATTCATCATGAAATTGTTTAATTATGGCGTAAGCCTACAGAATGTTTATTCTCTTTCTTTGATGGGTTTATTTAAAGGTTATCAAGCTGAAAAACTCCATTGAAAAAACTACATTAACAGACTTAAATGGAAAACTGTCTTGGCCTTTGGAAAATTATAACAAAATAAAGAAGATACACATTTTCAAAGAAGGAGTTGAGTTGTCCCAATGCGTCCTCTGTCGTTCTCTAGGCCTTTTTTAAGCAGACATTGAGGCAGAAAAGCCCAAAGAACTTGACAAGGAGGAACATTTGTAAAATGAATACCAAATAAAATGATGCTAGAGGAGTTCTTGACACCATCTGTCTTGCATGGTGGAGGTAATATGATGGTCTGGGGGTGCTTTGGTGGTGCTAAAGTGGGAGATTTGTTCAGGGTTAACGGAATCTTGAAGGAAGGTTATCACTCAATTTTGCAATGTCATGCCCATGTCATGACATATGACTAGAGCTAATTACCTGCTACAACAGACCCAGATCTCATCTCCAAACTTTGCAAGACCTATTTAAAGAAGAAGCAGTCTGCTGGTAATAATGGTGTTTCCAGCACATTTAATGGATTTCAAACCTTTTGAGCTGTACTGGGAGCAGCTTGACCAAATGGTAAGAAACAGTCAATCCAGTCTAACTTGTCATTGGCAGATTTTCCACCAAATAATTCAAACATCATGCTATGGCCTTATTCCATTGCTGCATTTGGCATGGGGCCATGTTTTATATGGAGTCAAGGTTAATAATTAGAGAAGGAGAGCCGCACTCTGTAATTTAAAATGTGTCACACAGATGACTGGGCTGTGCAGTTATAGTTGAGCGATGTCACCTAGGCCTTCTGGTCATTTGGACTATCATCTAAAATATTCATAAATATTCATACTGCAGGTCTGACATACTGCAGGTCTATGGCATTGCTTTAAGAAACTATTCAGATTGCTTCACTTCTTCCACATTTTGATACGTTGCAATCTCTTTCAAAAAAGAGTTAGGGAGTTTCTCCCTCTTTGTTCTGCAGATCCTCTCAATCTGTTAGGTTGGATGGGGAATGTTGCTGCACAGCCATTTTCCCTTTAAAGATGTTCAGTTGGATTTCATTGGATTGAGATGTTTAGTTGGTTGCATATACTGCATACACAGATGGCGTCCAATCAAGTTGTAGAATCCTCTGAAGATAGACAGTAGTGTTAACAGGATGCATCTGATATGACGCATGTTGACGCATGTCCATCGGCAATAGGGATGCGTGTCTCACCAATGGACAGGCGCACTACACCGATTAACCATAACATAATGACCACCTGCCCTAATATGGTGTAGTTCCCCCTTTATGCCTCCAAAACAGCCCTGCCCCATCGAAGCACGGACTTCTCCACTAGACTTCTGACAGTGTGCTGTGGTATCTAGCCCCAAGACGATAGAAGCAGATCCTTTAAAGACCACTTGACGTTAAATTTTGTCCAAAAAACACACATTCCTATTACATTTCTATTCATATCTCCGGGCTGGTTAAAAAGAGAAGTCTATGTTTTTTTGCATTGTTGAATGGGACGGTCTGCTGCAAAGAATGACGTGTCGTTAGTGTATTTCTGTGAAGTAGATGCCTTCCAAATCTCGACCACCAAAACACAGTATCTCAAGATTTCATCAAAACACCTACAGATTTTTATATAATGTGTTTCACCACACTGATACAGGGACCCCAAATTGACAATTTGGGTTGATATTTTAAGGTTTTTGAAAGAACTAATTCAGAAAATATTAGATTTTCTGTTTATTATGTATTGTTATATTCATACAATAAACAACTTATAGTTGTTGTGAACCCCTGGGGATATCCAAATGTGATATAAAACAGCCTCCCTGTTGTAGTATACTATGTGTGTCTCAATAAAAATCACTACATGTCAACATACATTTTAATATTTATTCACACAATTTCACAAATATACTCATGGAAGCTTCTAAAACAATGTTATCTATTCATCCTTTTTCAAGTTAAGGTTTTCCAGAATCCACAATATAAAGGACATAATTCTTAAAGATTAAGGGTTCAAAGGGATAACAAAAAAGTAATGTATTTTTAAATAAACAAAAGCATGTGCTACAACTAAAACAAACATGTCTTGTCGACCCCTTGCCCTCTCTATGTAGGTGTTATACTTAAAGAGACAGGGTTACACCAGACCTAGGTGTATCCACTCACTGTAAAGACCTCCACTCGGCTCACAACCC
The DNA here is from genome assembly GCA_016801125.1 of Novumbra hubbsi. Classification (NCBI taxonomy): domain Eukaryota; kingdom Metazoa; phylum Chordata; class Actinopteri; order Esociformes; family Umbridae; genus Novumbra; species Novumbra hubbsi. The sequence goes on from JACXGK010000449.1 coordinate 28,549, forward strand.
TGCAACAGAAAGGACAGACAGGCAAAAGACTGCAGACAGAGGGACATGTCGTCACATGACAGAGAGTGAGAATGATCAGAATACATAAAACTGTTTTTCAAAACCGAAAGTATGGGGCCATTATTGTAGCAAAACAATTTGCAAATGTGTAGCCTACCATGATCCACAAATGTGTACATGAATCTATAAATGTAGAAAACCTGTACGTCTGTACGTATGTAGACCAAAGCATGGCCTCTCAATTCGTGGATTTTTACACGTGAGGAACAACTCACCTCACCAAATGAGAGGTACACTGCACCAGCCCCCCACACACCCTTTACAGACACTCACCCTCTTCTTTATCCCTCTTCTCAACTACTATCCTTTCAACCAGGGTTCCAGTCTTGAGGCCACCCACACAACCACATATGCCATCTGTCCTTCGAGACTCGAATCAACCCTGCATCCGGAACCGGCTCAGGCCCTCTGCTGAAGAGTCACCCCCCACAAGAACCACCCCTACCACCGATCAATGTCAATTTCAGCCTCCCCAAGAACTGCGCCCCCCCACCCCCCGACTCTGCAAGAACTACTCTTAAGCACTCACAGACACAGCACCACACACCACCCACATAAGGCCTGCTGAAGACACCAACCGTGCCTTGAGGAGGGGATCCCTCCTTGAATTGCTCCTCCAGCGGTTTCTTAGATTTTCGAAAAAATTGTTTTTCGTCGGGTTTAGGTTGGAGCAGTACTCAAAAAACTGTATAGCACCTCACAATGTAAATGTAAACACTAAGCACACAAGTAATATATAACATGAAAAATTTTTTTTAAATCTCTGTCTGTGCACAAATGTTGGTGAAATGCGGTGGAAGTTTTGAAATTACTGAAAAATAGTTAAAGAACTTTGTTATAATCTACTAAACCAAATTTTAAATGTGACTATTAATCCACTTTTCCCGAGGCAGAGATCTGTACATTTGCGTTATGCATTATGGAGCTCCGCCCCCTAGAAGACGTTAGCTCCTAGATACACTTTTGGGTATCTTGTCGTACCCTAGCATGTATAGACGGCATTGTGGAGTCTAAATGTTGTGAAGCTCTACTGCCTTCCGCTGCGCCAGGTGAGTGTTTGCAGTCCTTCGAGAATGACATTCTTCTGGAAATGATGCCTCTTTGGACGATCAGACGTTGACGGGGACAGAGGGGGTGTATGGTCCATTAGCTGTTCTCCCTCTGACCAATACAGCCTTGCCCCTTCTCCTCAGGAGCGTGACAGGGTTTTTTAGATGAAACGCTAAGAGAGGACATTGTCAAAGGTTGTTGGCCAGATCCTTCATTCCCCACGTCTGTAATGGAACATCATCATCTATGGCTTCCTTGTCTTCATTGGGCAACACAGAGAGAGCTCCGCAGATCAACGCACCAAATGCCTGTTCAGGATTATTGAATGAGTTATTCCTGATGAGTGGCTGAGCCGTGCAACTGGCTCGGCCTCTAGGTTTTCAACGAATACAGATACGGTACACGTTTACTCTGTCTCAAAGGGGGATATGTATATTCGACCACAAGCCTTGGGGTCTGAGTTCTTGTTGGCTTCCTTCTCATCACTTCTTCCCCGGGGGATTGTTTAGCGACTCCATTGGTTACTGGAGTCACACCGGCTAGTCTATAGCTGTAACGACTAGAGGTCCTTCCAGTTATGAGCAGTGGTTTTCGCAAAGGAATGTTACCTTTCTCGTAAGCCCTGTAGTTGAGGGTCAGTATAATCCTGTGTCTCTTGTTAAACCACCACGACGATTATCCAGGCGAGTGGTAAGTCATTCCTGATGTGTGGATGAGCCTTGCAACGTTCCAGGCTCAACAAGCAAACATCTGTTGGTGTAACTCTATCGAATTATGTTCAATAGGTGTAGAACAACGTCATATTGGTGCTGTTGGCCTAAAACCTACCGGTTTTCAACCCCTGGTTACGCAGTACTTTTTGCCAGCCCTTATCTCCCCTTTGCGGACTGTTGGAGATGTGACAGCCTTGTTGTTGGTATTAACGGAGCTCCACTTAAACGGCACATTTGTCCTAGGGGCTCAGAAAGAGAGCAGCTTTACTCCCTGGGTCAATGTGTCCCCATGGGCAGGGTAATGTTGTTCACAGATGCGTCCCTAGAAGGCTGGGAAGGTGTGTGCCAAGGTCGAGCCATGTGGACCCAGAGTGGCCACCCAATCACCCAGCTAGAACTCAAAACGGTTTTCCTGGTACTGACCCGCCTCTCCATGTTGGTCGAGGGCAAAGATGTACTGGCTCGTGGTGAACACTCACAGCAGGTTTGGGTTCTCTCTGAGAGACCAGGACTGTGCGCCCCTCGGGATGGATGTGTCCTATAAGAGTATTTTGCTGACTTGATGTATTATTTGATCATAAACAGTCTAACGTAGTGTTGCATTGAGACACTTTACAGAGCAAGAGGAATATTTGGGGTCATAAAGCTAGATAAGAGGATCTGGTCTTTGTTAGTTGATGACACACAAGTCCTGTGACTCTATCTAGTCTATGACACACAATCTGTTCCTAATATCTTTTTTAGATCTTGGGTAATCAAGCTACATGCTTTCTGCTCTCTTCCGCACTAGGATGCTGAGGAGAAGAGAAAGCACGATCTGTGTCTCGTTCGCACTCTGTCGCATTATTTGGAATGCACGTAAAGGATCAGATCTTCTCCACATCGGTTTTTGTACCACAGGAATAAGTTGCTCGATAGGCCTCTTTTCAAACAGCAGGTTGTCTCACTGGCTATGCGAGTGTATCGCTTCGGCATATGAGTCAGTCGGTGCGTGAGCCTCTGAGGGTTCTAGAGTTTTAAGTTTGATACATTTTCTACCTGTTGGACGTGCCTTCGTCTTTGTTTGCGCTCTCTGTTTCTTGGCACTTGCCTGTGGAACAGCGACACGCTGTAGAGTTTATCCCCTCAGAATAGTGAATGTTCATGGCCTACAGTGGAGTAAAGAAATATTTGATCCCTTGCTGATTTTGTACTTTTGCCCACCGACAGAGAAATGATCAGTCTATAATTTTAATGCTATGTTTATTTGAACAGTGAGAGACAGAATACCAACAGAAAATCCAGAAAAACGCATTTCAAATAAGTTATACATTGTACATTGTCATACATACATTGTCGTATACAAAAGGTATAGCCTGCTTGGTTCAGCAGGGTTGTTCCTGCTTTTTGAACAGGGGACCCGGGTTTTTTCCCGTTGTGAGGCACTTTTAGTGCCTCCATGGTCTAACTGTTCTTAGTATTTTCTATGCTCTCAGCCTCTGTTGAGAACAGCAGCATGGGCTTCTCCCTTTGACTGTTTTTTAGCAGTCTCTGGGATGTCTAGGTGAGCTTTGGGCATGGGGTGACACTCTCCTTATCCTATACAGAGTAGGTAACCTTTGATTGCCACTGCGGGGTCCCTTGGTTGGCACCAGCTGGGAGTACATTTTTAGCTTGCGTCCGTCTGCCATAAACCGCTAGGAGTTAACACCGTCTAGGGTTGCAGACCTCCACGACATATAAAGATAGTTACTGGGAATGTAACTCTGGTTATTTGAGGGAGCAGAGCCCCCAAGACTTGATGCCCTGCTGGCCATTGTTCATACTTGCTAAATACTTTTATCGGGAGGCTGAGCTATGGGCACAATCAGTTGTTTAGGGGCAGTGTAGCCGCTACAAACACGTCTCAGTGTTGCTGCTACGCGGCGTTGGTTAACCGTTAGGTGTAACTGTCGATTTGTCTGTTTGATTATCTGCAAATGTGTGGGAAGATTATCATATGTGTGGCAATCTGCAAACGGGTTTGGAGACGTGTCTGTCTCAATAGGTATACACTATAGAAGCCCATAGTGGACTGACACAAAAGGCGGAGCCACTCCTTGGATTCAAATGTGTCCCCGAGGGGATGTTATGGCTCATGCAGTTTAGGAATGCTTGTAAGTGCACTGGGCACAACGGGTAGAGAGTGCACCTTCTCTGATACACTTCCCCGACGGACGTCGGTTTGTCTTAAGTCCCAGAGTGAGAGCGCAATAGGCAGCACAAGAGATATATATATATATATATAGGAACATTGGAACAACCAAACCAAAACAAAAACAAACTAAGTTGCTAACGGGCCCTAAACAGAAACTACGAATTGGCTGAGTATCTTTTTACTGTGAGAAATATAAAACAAAGACAAATTCTGACCAAATACAGAATCAGTGACAACAGCCTAGCCATCGAAAAAGGCAGACACAAAAAAACCTGGTTACCAAAGGAATCCAGAGCATGTGGTCACTGTACGACAGGCGAGGTAGAGACAGAGATGCACTTTCTACTACACTGCCAACAGTACACAAAAACTAGACAGCATTTCTTAAAAAAAATTCAAACCCAATTGCCATAATTCACCATGCTGTCAGACGAGGAAAAGATGCGGGTGGTCTTGGGGGAGGGAAGCACAGCCCCTCTAGCTGGGCGCTACCTAGAAGAGTGCCACAAGACCTGCCGTTGACCTACGTTACTTTTGACCTATTTACATATATATTTTTTTTTTTATTCTAACCATTGTTAACCTTGATGTTTGGTTGTTGCTATGTTGTCGGCTTTGTTACTGTGTGGCTATCTGCAGTTAGTGGCCACATGGTTGTATTCATTTTCTTATGATTACTATTGTACCTCTAGCTTTGGCAATATGGTTGTAATAACTGTCGAGAGAGAGAGAGAGAAGAAATTATTTGGTTTGTGTGGTTGTAATATATTTAAATCAGCAAATGCAGTTCGATATGTAAGTTCATGGAAGCGCTTCGTTTATTCATGCCGGCAACTAAAAAGCAGAGCGGGGAAAAGAAGAGTGCAGTACAATGAGTGCAGTTCGGTAGGCTACCTAACTAGACGAGAAAGTTCAGATTTAGTGTTGCCGATTTATAGTAATTGGGTGAAATGTATGTACACCGCCTATGGAAAGCGGGGAGGGAAACGAAAAGGGCCCTGCGTCGGAGATGGGCTGGCAGCAAGCGGGGGGGAGCGCCACTTGGAAGAGAAGAGCAGCAAGCAGGAGCGAAGTGGAGTGGAAAGCAGGAACAAGGTTGACAAAGGCAGGGCGCCAGACAGCAGACTAGGCGAGAAAGGGCAGGCGAGCAAGGAGCAGAGCATAATCCAAAACAACGATGCAAAATAAGATACTCAGCTGATCAGAATATTGTCAGCACAGAGTATGGTCCGGATTTTGAGAGGGAGTTCACTTAGGCAAGCTGATTGGACTCTTCACATTAATCGCTTGAGTCCCATGAAACCACATAGAACTGCATATTAAATAAACATTTTGGTGAAATCATTAACATTCACACTAGTCAAATGTGTCCCCCCAATATCACAGTCACTCCTACGCCTTTGTATTTGGTGTATGTGTTCAGCAATCTGATGGGTTGCAGTAAGTGTATTGTTTTGAGCCAAGAAAATACATAAAAAGAACAAAATTGGACATGGACATTGTGTTCCAGTGAAAAATAAAAAATAAACTTTGAGCCAAATTAATTCAAGTGTGAAGCATTCAGGAAATTTGTTTGAATTTACTCTATTTAGAGAACTCCCCATCCAGTTTAATAGAACATATTTTGCCTGGTCTAAAGACAGGTTTACTAAATGTCATTCTTTATTTTGAAGTAGAACACGATGTTGTGACTTTTTGGATGCATACATTTAGTGAAGAAGTGGCACTTGCCATGATGACTACTTTGCCTGTAGCTGCTCAATTGTGGGGAGAAATGGTTATGTATTCAACTCTCCTAAATGAAAATCGGACTTTTAATCAAATGTATCACTGACAGGAAAACATGCCATCTGTTTGTCAAGCAAAGCAAAAGAGCGCCACTTCATTGGTTGGAACTGGGCTGAGATACATAACATCCTCTTAAACACAGTCTCTCACCCTTTGTCTTTCCCTGATTTTCAGGCACATTACAAACACCCATGCATTATTGAAATGTTAGAAGTTCATGGTGTGAAAAAATTCTGATTTAAAGACAGCTGTTGAGTGCTTATTAATCTCATGTCAGTCATAGACATTTTCTCTAAATGTATTCACCTTTTTATTTTTGATTAGGGCCCCAGAATCCTGGGCCTTTATCAAAAAATCACAAACGTTTTTTGTGCAAACGAAAGACAAGGTTCTAATTTACATCCACTTTCACAATGACTTTGCACACAGGGATCTATTCAGATTTATAGTTGTACAAGAAAATGAATCATGACACACAATCGATCCTTGATCCTATCTACTGGAAGGCTGAAAAGAACAAAGAAGAAGAGAAAAACGAAAAAGGAATGCTGAATAATTAATAAGCAAAGTCATGTCTGTTTCCTCCCTTATCTCAGCACGTCTGATTGGGGCAAGGCACAGACTGGCCGCCAAAAATAGCCTGAACGTTGACATTAATAGCAGTGCATGTTGAATTGCTTGGTTTGGGGTAGTTGCATAAGCCTTTAGTTAGCCAAGGTACGATGTACCCGCCACATATCAACTCTAATTCTTAGTATGAAGGGTTACCTCACGTACATTTTCTCCTGATGTTAACCTCTGCACCACGGCCTGGTCTTTTTAGCCAGGTGAAATAAATACACTCAAATTCAGGAAATAGGCACAGGAGGAAATGCTATATCGCGAATACATTCACAGGCAAACTGCATTCTGGACAATACTGCAGAAACTCACTTGCACAATTGTATTTTTACACGTATATAAAAAAAATATTGATTTTATAAGCAAAATAATAACATGTTATTAATCCACTAGATCGATAAAATCAGTTTTTTTGTTTTGTTAGCAAAGAGAAAATAATAAAATGGGAGCGCAGTATTAATTTTCAGTTTGGAACCATTAGCTGACTTTTGTATGAATGTTACAGCCAGTACAACATGGCTAGGAGTGTTCAGCATCCAAGGTCTAACAACCTGGTTTTATAATAAGGAATTTGAATATTTTTGGGACACAGCTCTATTGACCAGTCTGGAGGAAGTCTGAATAGGTTGCAGGAAAGGGCAGGTGAAGAACTTGCACTGTCTGTGTTTGTCAATGCCCACCAGTTACTCACAGAGAGAAGCTTTCCTGCCCATTGGGCATATCCAGGCACACACACGAAGCACACCTCTTCAAACCTTCCTGTTAAGTACCCACTGAATCATTGCTCTCTTCGGAACCTCTTAACATCATTCACATGAGTTACTTTCATAAAGCATGATTCAGTTCTAATGTTTTATTCATAATGCATGATTGCATGACGACACATTTGAATTGATTTACTGGCAACTTTTTCTTCCCTATTTGTTTGACTATGTTCGTTGGAATGAATGTACTAAGTGAAAGTGAGTGATGATAAATGAATAGCTGTTAATAAATGAGATGTCCATGGGTCAGGTAAAAGTTAGAAGCTGAAATTACAAACAATCGCCAAAAGCCAAGCATAACAAGCATGATTAGTCGAGAATTATTATGAAATGAAAGACTGTTGTTAATCACATGAGGTTAAAAGCTCAGGTATGTAATAAAATGGCCTAGCGCCTATTGTGTCACATACATGATTATTCTGTAAATTTTAAAATATAAAACAGTCTGGTCGAAACAAACAGATTCTATTCAGTCAGTTTTGTCCAAATAAACCCCTCCCAGCTGGCTCTGCTTTTGGCCAAAAATGCCATCAAGAATTTTAGAGGTGTCTCCTACAGTTTGGACTTTGTCAACTGTTTCGTGCTATTCAACTTGTATCTGAGGAATTGTGTTTATGTATATGCTGATGCCATACTTGTGATTTTCAGTGTAAACCACTACAATGTAAATAGTACTCTAGGCTAGCCTGATATTTATTGTATTTTTTACTTCAATCTTCTTCCAGCAACCAGAGAGCTGTGTAAGGACATCAAGTATAAAATGTACCTGCACAAGGCGGAAATGGGCTACAGGACAATAGGCAAGCAACTTGGTGAGAAGGCAACAACTGTTGGCGCAATTATTAGAAAAAAGTTCAAGATGACGGTCAATCACCCTCGTTCTGGGGCTCCATGCAAGATCTCACCTTGTGGGGCATCAATGATCATGAGGAAGGTGAGGGATGAGCCCAGAACTACACGACAGGACCTGGTCAATTACCTGAAGAGAGCTGGGACCACAGTCTCAAAAGAAAACCATTATTAACACACTACGCCGTCATGGTTTAAAATCCTGCAGCGCACGCAAGGTCCCCCTTCTCAAGCCAGCGCATGTCCAGGCACGTAAGTGGCTCCGTAAGAAGCATCTCAATGTCCTGGAGTGGCCTAGCCAGTCTCCAGACCTGAACCAAATAGAAATTATTTGGAGGGAGCTGAAAGTCCGTATTGCCCAGCGACAGCCCCAAAACCTGAAGGATCTGGAGAAGGTCTGTATAGAGGAGTGGGCCAAAATCCCTGCTGCAGTGTGTGCAAACCTGGTCAAGAACTACAGGACACATATGATCTCTGTAATTGCAAACAAACATTTCTGTACCAAATATTAAGTTCTGCTTTTCTGATGTATCAAATACTTATGTCTTGCAATAAAATGCTAATTAATTACAAAGAAATCATACAATGGGATTTTCTGGATTTTTGTTTTAGATTCCGTCTCTCACAGTTGAATGGTACATTTGATTGAAATTACAGACCTCTACAAGTTTTGTAAGTAGGAAAACCTGCAAAATTGGCAGTGTATCAAATACTTGTTCTCCCCACTGTATATGGAAAAAATACCTCTTCAGAGATATGTTTAGATGGGTTTACCATCAGCCTGTTCATTTATCTAAAAACACAGGCATAACTGCAGGAAGTAGGGTACTAGGGGTGGTGCAACACCCTCTGTCGTAGCTTTGAGTGCATTGGCCTCTTTAAACAAAGAAATGGTCCAGGAATGGTTTGAGGAACACAACAACAAGTTCAAGGTGTTGAATTCCAATTCCAATCTCAATCTAATCGAGCTTCTGTGGGGAGTCAGGTCCATGGAGGCCCCACCTTACTGGACCTGACTCCCCACAGAAGCTCGATTGGATTGAGATTCGCCTTTGAGATTGAGATTCGATTGAGATTCGCCTTTTACTGTTAATATTGCATTTTTTTTCACATTAACATTTAAATATAGTTCACCGTAAAGCATGGTACACATATTTGAAAATTAGATGCCAAACCGTTATTTCATTTTAATATTAATATTGTCATAGAAAGCCTATATGATTATGTGGAAATGCAATTGCAATTTGTATTATTGTCTTTTTTATTTGAATATTGTCTCAAATAACGCTTACATGTATTGAAAATTATAATACATTAGTATTTGAATGTAGTCCCATATGGGTTTCCATACAGTATTGCCATCATGTACCTGTTCCTTTACGTGAGTGGTAACAGAATTAAAGGACAAAGATTAAATAAAATTCTCATTAAAACAACTTAACATTGCAAACTTCAGGTCAGATATATCCACAACATTCTTGAATATACATGAAGGAAGGTCAGTTGAGCTGTCCCACGCAGCAGATACTGATTTCACTGCTTTCCAATATGGCCTTGGGTCATTAAGGTTTTCTGCAGTTACAGATAAATAAAATTCAGCTTTGGCTTTTCTAAATTTCCAATTTCCCAGGCCACATTTTGTTCATGAAACATGGCTCGAAAGCTCAGTTGTGAACCAAAATGTACAAATTGGGGCATGTTTGTTTAATATTTCAATAAAGCCATAATGGAAAAATGTCCAGGCTGTTTTAACATCATCAATAAAGGGAATTATCTTCCAGTGAAAATAAATCTAATGAAAATCCCCTGCTCAACAAACTCCTTCATATTCCGCCTTTCATTAAAAAGAGCTTTACACTTGCGGACCTTAGTATCTCTGATAGCAGCTAGATACACCAAATGATGTGAGTACTTAGACGGTGTATTAGTCAGGACTAGATCAATGATTGATGATTTCTCAAGATATTTGGGATTTGGTCTTGTAGGGGAGTTTATTAATTGCTTCAGATTCAAGGAGTCACATTGTTCCTCATGAGGAATGGGTACAGGCATCAACCAGTCCCAATTTAGATCACCAACCACAACAACCTTATTGTAGTGCACCTTCGACAAAAAGTTAAGCAGTAGTGAATAATAATGAGAGGATAATGAACTACTAATTGCGGATGGAGTTATAACATCCAACCACTACGATTTGGTGTTCCTTAGTGACTTCAAGATTCAGGAACTCAAATTGTTTACTCAATGATTCTGACAGGACAATTTAAATGTATGTTTTTGGGGACAGTCTTCCAAAAATAATGCCTTGTCGTTTGTGTATTTCTGTAGAAGCCTTCCAAATATCGACCACAAAAACACACTCATGGTGTCTTCTCAAACAATGGTATCTATTCATCCTTTTTAGGGTTTTGAGAATCCACAATATATAGGATATAATTCTACTATAATGGATGACCTCCTGAGACGTCAAAAGGTCAAGATAGTGCTGGCGGAATTTGGTCATCTCAAGAAGACCTTAGACCTTTAAGGGTTTTAACAATGTTGCCAGATTTCCCATTAGTTCAAGCATTATTTATAACTTAATTAAAATGCACTTTCTAACTATTTGAAAATGGACAATGTTCAATACTCATCTGTCCATTTCATGTTGTCTGCACCATCTGCTTGTAAAAGCCTGCAGAAAAGGTTTAAACTCCAGGACCAAGTAACTCTCATAGAATTTAAGGGCATCATAAATCTATAAATTTCCGTCACTTTTAAAGTATTGCACTTTGAAAAAATGTTTTACTGCTGCCATTCTTGGCAAGGTCTCTCTTGTAATAGTAATGTTTAATCTTAATGGGACACGGCGGGTTAAAAAAAGGTTAATAAAATGAAAAACATACAGATGTGGTCCTTTTATAAGAGATCATATGCAATGATTCACATAATGACAGATCAACAGTCTTAGCAGGGCACTTGCTTTGTGGCCTCTTTCTCTTCCTATTGCCATGCTTTTTCATGCCTTTCCCTTTCCTGCCATGATCATACATAGCATCAACCAAATAAAATATTTTTTAACCCACTTTTAGGACCCACAGAAATATGTAGATGATTTAAAACATCTAAACAAACTTGAAAAAAAAATGCCAGCTGTGGTGTGAAGAGTGTTACCAAGTAGCTTACACTCCATTCTGCCTTGGTAGTGGCTTGTCAATTATTTAGCATGTATAGAGGTATTTCATAGGAATGTTTCTGAACATGTATTGATACGATAATCACATATGTAAGTAATCATGAAACTGCATAGTCAATTTCATTGTGTGAGAAATCATAATCATAAAACAGCATATCCAATAAAGGTGTGTAAGCAATCCTAGAAAAGCATAGTCAATATAACTTGTAAAATTTAACAATCAAAAAGGTACAATGAATGCATAAGCAGTACAATGAAATGCGTTAAACAAGAGCCATAATGGCTCTACTATTTTTATAGGAACTTCCGGGGATGGCGCCAGTAATATCTAACAGTCATGGCCAGTATTATGGCAATTTACTATGTCTAGGATTGTAATTTAGAATGGTAAGAAAGAACATTTCTTTAGCACAATTAACAGTTTATTAAAGATTTACTTGCAAGGGGAGAGTCTGGTTCCCCATCACCCAGAGTGACAGGGAAGCATCTCTGCCAATTCCAAAGTTACATACATTCTTATACACTCAGGTTATTTGCGTATGCATTTGGTATATCCCAGTCCAGGGGTGTGTCAAAACAATGTTCCCTTCCTGACCCCAATCTGTTCTCCCCATATCGTGTGTTTATCCAGGTGCCCCAATAGCCCCTACTCAGGGTGGAAGTATCACCCCCTCACGGCCGAATTCCTATAGATCAATGAACAAGAACAGTGATAAGGAGAACAGATGGGCACAGTGTGATTACAGGATTTAGCATAGAGATAGGTGTCACCAACAAACACAAACCAGATCCTCTGTCCTAGCTTTATGACCCCAACATTCCTTTGCTCTCTTAATGCAACAACAGTTTGACATGTAAGCCAGTGTATGATCAATTAATACATCAAATTGTTAATATTACCACAACACCAGTAAGATTCATTTCAGAAGATTGTGAATCAATGGTGGCGAATCAGGGAATATCCACCCAAAGATGAATATAAAGGAAAGGCCAGGTGATATTATGCTGTAGCGTGTAGGGTAAGATGGTTCAAGGCGCAACAGTAGATATTTAAGGTCTTTTATTCATAGACCGTAAACAGTACTGCTTCACAGAATAAGTGAAGTGAAAGCAGAAAAGGCACTTGTACAAAGTAAAGGTGGCAATCAGCCAAAAGGGCAACCAGCACTGCTCCTCCAGGCCATACCCCTCCTATTCCACAAGGTACTGAAGGCCCCAGGCCTGACGTCTCAAATACAGGATTGTGCGGATAGCGTATGCCGGGCCCCTGTCGATGTCCAACAAGGGTGGGGGAACCTCCCGAACCTCAGACCCCTTGAAGGGACCTGCCACCACTGTCCCTCGGAGAGAAACATGAAACAAAGGGTGAATTCGATGGTCAGATGGAAGCTGCAATCTATTCGTCACCTAGTTCACTCTCCTCAGGACTTTGAACGACCCCTGATCGACCTATTCTACCTGCCCATTTGCCTCAGGGTGGAACCCAGAGGTCAGGCTGACCGAAAGCCCCAATTGCCCCCTAGTGCCTTAAGACGTGCGTGAATCGGGCTTCTGCGGTCTGCAGGGCCGTCAAAATACCAGGCAGCGGAAGGAGGCAGCAGGCTTTGGAGAACTGATCCACAATGACCAGGAGGGTGGTGTAACCCAAGGAGGGAGGTAGATCAGTTAAAAAGTCAATGGAGATGTGACCATGGTTGTTGTGGAACCTGTAGATGATGTAGCTTACCTGAAGGAAGGTGCCTGGGTGTCTTACTCTGGATCAAACAGGATGTTTTCACCTGGCCTTTCCTTAGCAAGCTCTGCACTGGTGGTGCCCCGATCCCGCAGCTGAATCAACTTTAGGAGACGGTCCTGGTGGTTTCTGGCCTTCTCAACAACAATTGAACCTCTCTACTTGAAGTTCTTGATGATCCGATAAATGGTAGATTTAGGTGTAATCTTACTAGCAGCAATATCCTTGTCTGTGAAGCCCTTTTTGTGCAAAGCAATGCAGGTAGCCATGGTTAAGGCATAGGAAGCGGGTGGGGGACAGGTGTCCCCCTCTAATTTTTATAATAGAAACGGGTTAAATTGTCCCCCTCAATAATTTTTTTATAAAAAATATGCGTTGGAACTTTCACGTCCCAGTCACAAGCGAAATCGACTTTGTTATACATTCTTTCATGACAAAAAGTGTGTGTACAGCCGTGGTCAAAAGTTTTGAGAATTACACAAATATTTTCACAAAGTCTGCTGTCTCAGTGTTTATAATGGCAATTTGCATATACTCCAGAATGTCATGAAGAGTGATCAGATGAATTGCAATTAATTGAAAAGTGGCTATAACTTGCTGAACTTAATCTAGAAAAAAACATTTCCACTGCATTTCAGCCATGCCACAAATTATCAGCTGACATCATATTAGTGATGCTGTAGTTATCACATGGGAGAGGGTTGACGAGGACAAGGATGGAGATCACTCTGTCATGCTGATTGAGTTAGAATTACAGACAGGAAGCTGTAAATGGAGGGTTGGGCTTAATCATTGTTCTTCCTCTGTTAACCAAATCTGCTCTATTGCCCACAAATACACTCAAACTGTCAAATTCAAAGTGTGTAAAGCTGCCAGAGACACACAAACAAATACTTTTAGAAGCTGCCAACGTTGCTTCTACTATAAAAAAAAGCTTCAGGGATACCAATTTGTCCAGTTCGGAAGCAAAGTAGATCGTGAATCAATGTCACCTGTTTTGAAGACATTGGGAATGGTTTTACAGCTGGTGGCCACAGACATTTGCGCTCTACTTATTTATTTTGACAGATTCTTCTCTAGATTTGCATTTGGCTAGTATCCTTGTCAATACAGGTAGTATGAGGTGGTACCTGCAGATCATTTAGGTTTGTCACGGTTTTGTTGTGGGGTGGAACCATACGCAGACATTTTTATAAAGAAAAGGTGAATTTAATTCAAGGACAAACGGTACAAACTACACGCAACTGTAAACGTAAAATGAAAGGACTAACTAACATTAAAACGACATACAAATAACAGGTAGCGCATCCACTTGAAAATGAAGTAAAACAGAGGACAAACCGTGAAGCTGTTGAGAGCACAACAAACAATAAACCACACCGGCTGTGGTGCAAAACTAACCTGTGTTTTGAATCAATTACATTTCAATAGCAGTCAGTTCATAATGTGGACCAAATGTGAGAGCTTTTCTTATTGTACAGCACTGAAGAAAATATAAATGGTAATGCACTTCCTGTGTCAATGCCAATGTCCTTGTAGTAGAGGTATTTGAAAGGTTACCAGTTAGAAATGTGCAGGGGGGATAGCTATAAATGTGCGTATATGTATATACACTGCTCCAAAACTTCTGGGATTTCGATCTGTCCAGTTGGGAAGTATAAGCTATTGTGAATCAATGTCACAGGTGACAACAGGTCCCCTGGTGATGTAACAGCATGACAACCCCCAAAAAGTGAATGATTTTGCAGGTGGTGGCCACAGACATTTGCTCTCTCCTTATTCTACATGACAGATTATTTTCTAATTTTGCTAACAGCCTTGTCTCTACCAGTAGCATGAGGCGGTACCTGCCTATTCAGGTTGCACAGGTGGACTAGCTCCTCCAGGATGGCACATGCAGTCGCAAGTAGATTTCTTTTGTCTCCCAGTACTGTCAAAAGGAGAGCTGGACAGGGCCAAAGAACGGCATCAACCCAGCAACAGGACCGGTACAAGATTCTGTGTGAGGAGGTACAGGAGGAGCACTGCAGAGACCTCAAATTACCTCCAGCAGGCTACTGGTGTGCATGTTTCTGACTAAAATGTCAGAAATAAACTCAAGACGATGGCATGAGAGAACCTCTGGGATGTTATGTATAAGTGCATCCTACGCTACCAAATAATGCCACAGACAGTCCAGGATCTTACTGATGCCCTGAACCAGGACTGGAAAGAGATTTACACTATGTATAGAAAAGATATTGATCAATAATATATTTCGTCCATCGAGTCCCGATGTGTGTTTCAGCAGTTTATATTAACAATATTTCCCCTCAGGGGTTTCACCAATATTTAATGGCTAAGTGTCAAAGACCAACTGGCGGAGGCTGGTGGCGAACCCAAACATGTGAGTCCAAAAACAACAGGGGAAAACTGGCAAACGTAGGCAAAAAAAAACTGCAGGGAAAAAATAAACACTTAGAGTGAACTTCCCTGGGAAGAAACAAAACAATTAGTACTGTAACCAGGTTTAGTAGTATGGCATATCTTAGCCACATAATAATTGAGGTGTAAAGAACCTGTAAAGAATTCTATTAGAAATGTCCTGCATCTTCAGTTAAATACGATTCATAAAAGTAAGATGTGCTTATTCTATTGTTTATTTGTAATATATATTTTTTGCGGTTTATCACATTTAACAATGCTATGTGCTATGCTACACAGTTATGTTATGTTGTGTTAATGAACCCGTTATAACACAGGCTGGGTAACGCATTTGTTGTGCTTAAGAAGGCATTAATAAACTAATTTACAGCAAGGCCAAGATGGTCATCATTAGCCGTTAAGCTAGTTATAACCGTAATATGTGTTAAAGATCTGCAAAGATAGTAGGCTATTTTCACATTAGCAAACGTGGGTGCTGAAGCCACTCTCCTTCTCAACTTCTCAGACAAACACACATGCAGTTGGCCCCCAATTCTTTTACTTACTTAATTACCTCTCTCATGGTTTTCATTTCAGTCCAAACATAATATGTTAAAATCATCTGATGTTAGTAATTTGTATCCTTGCCATATTGTTTTTTTTGTCTATGTGATGTTTTATGGGCTAAAGAAGTGTCGGTGTAATTGTGAGCTCAGTCAAAACTTGGATTCTATTAATAATAATCACAGACATGTTTTTAGCAAAAAAGATGATTAACAATATAAAATGATAAATGTAACAGTAAAGGCTGTTTGTACAGGTGTTTTGGCTAAGTCTAGGTGTTAGAAGATAAATGTTATGCCCCTCACAAAAGTAAAAGAGCAGACGGTGATAAGAGTAAAAGTAGACGGCATCCATGTTTTATGTACTTAACATAAACAGTACTTGCAATAATAAAAAAGAAAATTGAAGCACATTTCTGGATTTGGGACCGCACTTTTTTATAAAACCTTTTTATAACTGCAAAGTGTTGAAACTGGAAACACTAAAACAGTATTTATTAGCCACATGATTTTGGTGTGAAGAAAAGTCTAATTAGTAGCACTGACAACGTGCAATTGGACAGGCTTGGTAAGAAGAAAGTGAACAGTGGGATGGTATAAAATAATAATTGAGCATATGAGTCGAGGTAATATCTATATATTTAATATTCTTTTACACACTGCATTTCTAGATGTTACGAATGACATTTGCAACATATTTTACAAAATGGGGGGTGTAGAATATAATTGGATGACATGGTACATAAGCAAGGTGGCTCTGTTTTGGCAAAAGAAAAAAAACTTTCACTATTGGCTAAGAGTGTGAAATGGTTTCAATTACCACATGCTTTTTTCACTAATGTGTCCCCTAAGTATTGCTGACCAGTCAGATTGTAATTCATTCACTCAGATAGAACAAAGAAAGCTGTCCCACCTGTCAACAACAAATAAAACCGTTTTTTTTCTTCTTGTCTTGTCCCCCTTATTTGTTGAAAGGTTTTGTCTAGTGTTGATGTCCCAGGAAGGCAGGCAGTGAATGCCTAACTGTTTCCTATAGGTGTGTGCGGACTGCAACCACCCAAACATTCTCCTCACACGTTCACACCACCACTGGTGAAGGGTTCAGGGGTTAAGTCAAAGCTTGTGGGAACTGCCTGGTGCGAAGAAATCTCTTCCTCAGATTACATTACCGGGCTGTATAAAAAAAAACGGAACTTTCTGAAAGCTGTTTGAGACAGTGGTCTGATAAAGCTGGTAATGGAATGTATTCCTTATCTTGTCTTGTCTTGTTTTACAATAAACATAAATTAAAAAAAACAATAATTTTTAAATTTGAATGAATGAATTAGGCCCTAATCTTTGTATTCCCCATGACTATACATTTTGATTTACATCCGTTGATCACAGACACCTATGATTATAAAAACCATGACTTAATAATAGGTGCCATATCTGGTAGTCCATGAAAATACTGAGACATTCTCATGATCCAGGATTTGTTTATGGACCCTTATGATTTAGGGCAGTGCATTTTGGAGGAGTTGTGATAGTGGAAGGAAATGCCTGTTTTGAAGGTCCGGGGGCTGGCAAGGTATCTGGTCAGCAGTTGTGAAACGTTTTGGACTTATTTCCAAAATTGTGACTGCAAATTTTAGAGGGCCCTTTCATTATATTTTGAAATGACAGATGGATTCTTTGTATGGAACATTTCTCAGACTTTTTTTCAGCTCAACACTAAACATATATTTTTGGCATTTCAGTGCCATGTCCACTAATTTATAGGGTATGCATCCACACCAAAAAAAAACCTTAGATTAATACTTTCCAAATAATTCTAATTTACCAATGTTAGCTGCTCAAATTTCAACCTATGTGACTTCTGTCATTTGACTTATGTCTCTTCTTTAAAAACGGGTCAGTGGGAGTAGAAAGAGCAAATGTATATTTAGTGTTTGGCCCTATAGTTTCTTTTCTATATAGAGTGAGACACTATTTAGGGTTCGCTCTAGAGGAAGTGAGGATAAACACAAAACATACTTAGTTTACTCAACTTTTGCATTAACATGTACAGTGGGGAGAACAAGTATTTGATACTACTTACTAAGCATGTAGAGGTCTGTAATTTTTATCATAGGTACACTTCAACTGTGAGAGATGGAATCTAAAACAACTCTCACAGTTGAAGTGTTGTCATATCCTGAGTGTGGTACGGAGCCAAACGCAGACATTTTAAATGAAAAGTGAATTTAATCCAAAGAACACAGAAAACACGACACGAACTGTAATCGTAAAATAAAAGGTGCTAAATAACATAGCAAACATAAAACGATGTACAAAGAAACTTGTAGAGTATCCACTGTGAATTGAATTAAATGGGATGGTGAACGTTGTCAAACGACTGGGGAGCCCACAGTGCCACAGAGATGGCTAGTCGCCTCTCTGTGTGTCATGTCCTGACCGTGAGCCCCAAAGCATAGAGAAGGCTAGGGGCCCCCAGCCAGGACATGACAATTGTACCTATGATAAAAATTACAGACCTCTACATGCTTCATAAGTAGGAACACCTGCAAAATCGGCAGTGTATCAAATACTTGTTCTCCCCACTGTATAGAAATAATAATATTTTACGTGTTTCTATTACCTGTAACCTGAGTTTAACCATCTATATTGTTTTCATCACTACATCACTGGAGAAAGCAACACAATATTCCGCACAGGCAGATTTTGATGGTTTTCAGCAGTCCCTGAGTCAAACCAAAGCAATCATACAACATGTTTGTTCAGCCGTCACATAAGAGCAGCAATCAGTGAATAGCAGAAAACTTGGCGGACATGCTTATCTGTTCCAACCTCAGCTGGTCAGTGGAAAGAGGATTGGATATGTGCAACAAGAAAGTCAAACTACTTCATGATAACCGGTGGCAACATTATGGTATAACACAGAGATAAAAAACTTGTCGAAATTGATGCTCTATGTAGAGAATAGAGCGTTTTTTGGGACAAATAGTTTGCTCCTTATGTCAGTGGTGTCTTAATGTACAGTTAAGGTATGTATGGAAAATACCTAAAATGTTAAATAACATACTGTTTCCTGCAAACTGCCAGATAATGAGGGGAAAACACGTAATTGTTGGCTGTAAGAAAAAACTTCATAGACATCTTTGTTCTTGAAAGTAACACATTTTATTTTATTTTAACTAAAATTTGCCATTTTAGAACATTTGTTTTATTTTATTGTATTTTTTCACTTCCCGTTAGTAATCAGTAGTCTATGACTTTTCCAGGAAGGTCCTGTCTGGCAGCTTGACATTAGGGTCAGCTGTTTCTCGGAAATCAGAATTAAAATGTAATTTTGTAGTTTACATTGACAGATATTTTTCAGCTTAGACCACTAAATGCATAGTCCCACAAATAACAGGCTTTAAAGGTCTAGTGTACTCAATTTTATTTTTCAATCATTCAATTGTCCATGATAAATAATTATTGCTCCAGAAAATTCACTTCCCTGAAACCTTTAGAGGATATTTGCATACACAGTCCTGATTGGCTGATAAGGCTTGAGAGCTACCAGAATGAAAAGTTGTTGGTCTATTACAAACTACAACATCAACGTTGAATGGGCATTATTTTAATGGCCATTGCTGCCAAAACCTCCAGATCTTTAGTTTCCCATAATAAGTGATTTAGAGTTAAATATCGAACACAAACACACACAAAAAGTTGGCAACTTGTTGTAATCTCTTTCAGCATTCAGAATAATCAAGTTATTTTTGTTGAATGACTTGGAGAAAGCCAAGAGAATCTATTACCTCCATTGCCCTAAACTCCTTGATCTAGCTCTCTGTCTTTCAACTCTCATTCTCTCTCATCATGCTACGTCCTGTTTATAGAAATGTCCATTATTCAGTTCTGGGAAAAGTGACAGAGATTAAGTGAAATGTGCTTTGTGACAATTAGTTTGAGGTGATGACATCTTGCATTTAGGTAGTTAGAGTACACATTACATCTCTCAGTTATATACAATAAACTCATGCTATTAATCTCAGGCCCACATACACACATTGTCACTTTCCAACCATAGAGTCCGTGAAAGATCCTCAGCTTAACTGAGTGCTGGAAGATTTTTTTTAATATGCTTGATTTGAGTAATTATTTAGTTTTCAAGACACAGATGTCGAAGCTCTAAAGACTCCTGTGTCTGTTTGCTTCTCTCTGGGTAGATATTAGTAATGAGAAACCTTTATTACCATTTATTATTTACTAAAGCTCAATTATTGAAAACATGTGAAGACCTGGAGCTGGGGACTGGTTAAAGGAACATGACTTTGCTCAGTGTTATTCCCAGATGTGTGGTTGTTGATTGTGTGCTTGTGACATGTATGCTTCTGTTTGTTCGCATGTACCAAGTTTCAGTGTCAGAAAAGTCTGCTACAGCACAAGAAGGGCTTAAGGCATGAGCAGGAATGGAAGCAAACCAGAAATATATAAAAGTTGTCAAGTGCTAGTGGCCTGTATGTTCACACACAAAGGAAATGTGTCTCTACCCTGAAACAGGTCCCAGTTAATATATTATTATATTGCCAATGAATTATGCCTGACTAGATAAATTGCCAAATTTTAAAATAGTCCCTTAAAGAAAACAAATGCTATTGTGAAATATTGGTTAGATTCTGAAGCATAACCTGTCTACCTACATGAAGATCAAGTATCCAGCACCTGTAATTATATTTCTGTGGAGTTCACATTGTTTTATACAGCAGTTTATGTGAAAAGTAGGAGGTCATTTCAACCTCTCTCAGCCTTTACACCTGTTCAATATGAATGTTCCCAAACATTTACAGGTTTCTTCGACTTCGACGAAAACTTGCATTTTCCCAGCTCTTTTACAGAATCATTCTGTTATGATTTTATCATTTTCATATTTGAAACTAAGCCCGAGTCTCAAAACAATAGCACAGCTTATTTCTGTCCATGTTATTTCACTGAGACATACATTTGCATTGATTATCTTACTGTGTGTTGGAGCTCACAGAAAGAACACATATGTGTACAGCCATGGCCAAAAGTTTTTTAGAATGATACAAATATACATTTTCACAGTCTTCAGCCTCAATTTTTATGATAGCAATTTGCATATACTCCAAAATGTCATGAAGAGGGATTTGATGAATTGCAATTATTTGCAAAGTCCTCTTTGCCATGAAAATGCACTCCAAAACATTTCATCTGCATTTCAGCACTGCCACAAAAGGACCAGCAGACATCATGTCAGTAATCCTCTCATTAACACAGTGAGAGTGTTGATGAGGACAAGCCTGGAGATCACTCTGTCATACTGATTGAGTTAGAATAACAGACTGGAAAGTGGGGCTTGAAATCATTGTTTTTCCTCTGTTAATCATGGTTACCTGCAAGAAAACATATGCAGTCATCATTGCTTTGCACAAAAAGAACTTCACAGGCATGGATATTGCTGCTTTGATTACCAAAGCACCTAAAACTAACATTTATTAGATCATCAAGAACTTCGGGGAGAGGGGTTCATTTGTTGTGATAAAGCTTTACAGTGCCCAAGAAAGTCCAGCATCCATCAGGACCGTCTCCTAGAGTTGACTAAGCTGCGGGACCGGGCACCACCAGTGCAGAGCTTGCTCAAGATTGGCAGCGGGCAGGTGTGACTGCACCTGCATGGACAGTGAGGATGGCTTGGAGGATGGCCTGGGGTCAAGAAGGGCAGCAAAGAAGACACTTCTGTCCTGGAAAAACATCAAGGAAAAACTGATATTCTACAAAAGGTACAATGATTGGA
>JACXGK010000449.1:50330-63078 GCA_016801125.1 Novumbra hubbsi
CCCCCCCCCCCCCCAACAACATCTGGTGAGACGGCAGATGGTGTCTAGGGGATCTCCTACCAGACCTGGATTCGGTCATCAGTGAGCTCATGGACAGTATGCAGAGTTACTTGGCAGCGTTGGATTCTGGTCTGGGAAACGTGAGAGCCAGTCACTGGTATCAATATCTTTGTCATCCAGGAACTGCCTACACACTCATTTTTACGTCATGGTACCGTTGGCAAACACGTGGAGGTCTGTGCAACCCTCTAAGGATATGCCACCCTGGACAATCAATCCACCAAACCTGACATGCTGGATGATGTTGCGGGCAGCATAACTTTCCCCATGGAATCTCCAGACTCTTTGAAGTCTGTCTAATATGCTCAGTGTGCACCTGAGAATGGGGCGCCAATGCGGACCTGCCAATACTGGTGTTTTCAGGCGAATGTCAATCAAGCTGCAATGTGCTTGGCTGTGAGAACAGGTCCCACTAGAGGATGTCGGGTCCACACACCTCCCTCATAGATTCCGTTTCTGACAGTGTTCTTGTCCTCACCCATACTGACAACAAGGACACTAGAAAAACTAGAGAAGAGAAAGGATAAGGAGAGTGCAATTGTCTGTGGACAAAACCTGCAACACCATTCCCGGTTTTGTGGGTTGCCTTGCCTCGCCAGTGCACCTTTTGTTCCTTTGATTTGCAACAAAACAAGTGGCATTGATTCACAATCGCTTATGCTTCCTAACTGTACTGATTGATATCTCTAAAGTGTAATTGACTCTTTGGTATATTATGGTAACTTTGTGTTTCCTTAGGTTTTTAGAGCAGTGTATTTACAATTCCCATATAGTAATAGTAAATTCAATGACAACAAATGTATATTGTACAACCCTGATTCCAATTTATTTCAACCCTATTTAAAAAAAAAAAATAACGACAACATATTTAATGTTGAAAATGAAAAATAATGTTGTTCCTTAAAAAAGTATGCCCACTTGTGATTTCTTGCCAGCAATACATTTTATAAAAGCTGGGAAGGGCAACAAATGAGACTGTAAAAGTTACCAGAAAAATAACCATAAGGAATATCTCATAACTAATAAGGTTAGTTGGCAAAAGCTCAGCAACATTATTGGGTATAAAACAACTATCCAGGAGAGGATGAGTCTACAGAAGTAAAGATGGTGAGTGGTTCACCCTCTGAGAAAGACTGTGCAGGCAAACAGTGTAAGTTAAAACTACCATGCAAAGAAGAAGCCAGATCTAAACCAGATCTAGAACTGCTGACAAATTATTCGGACCCAAGCTCATTTAAGATGGAATGAGGCAAAGTGGTTAACTGACCTGTGGTCTGAAAAATCTAAATCTGAAATTGTGGACGACGTGTCCTCTGGGGAAAGAAAATAAGTAATGGGACTATCCGGCTTGTTATAAATATATAGTTCAAAAGTCAACAAATGTGATAATATGGGGATGCATTTGTGCACAAGGAATGGGTGACTTGAACATTTGTGAAGGTACCATTAAAAAAAAACACACAAACACACAATGAACAGAATGAAATGTCCCTAAGCACTAGGTCTTCTTAACCGGTTCCTTGTCCAAAGAAACATGACCTGACCTGTGCATAGGATGAACAGGCAAATACTTAAATTTGATTCATGGATTGACTACCTAACAGCAGAAAATTAATAGGAAAAATTACATTTGTTGTGAACTACAAAGATGGTATCTTGAAATCATATGCATAAAAACGGTTAACCACAAGAAGTGATCCCCCCTTCCCTCCTCTGCAATGTGTATATAGACGACAGCCTTGTTTTGTTTTATAGGCTTACTTACACTTCATTAGGTAATCACGCAATCACAGAGTTTAAAGAGTAGCTGAGGGGGGCAGTGGGATGTTTGTATGCATGTGCAGCAAAGAGAGTAATCAAAACTGAGTCAGCAGTCTAAAATTGCCTTCGGAAAAATATCCAATAGAGGAAATGAAAAACTATAACAGACAGGACCAGATAGACAATACACATGAATATTGGATTTGTGGGCAGCCACCGTGACATTCACAGCCAAACTAGGCATGAGCTACTGCAGGGACCATGAAGTGAATACTTGTGTGTGCGTGTTATTCAGCAGGTCAAGCACTTACAATAAGGCCAAAATGCTTCATGCTCCTGCATACTTTTGTTTTCCTCTTTGATTGCATATAATGAGGACTTGTTCTCTCCTTGGTGTAATAAAGTTGTAATATAAAACATTGGCAAATAAATGATCAGAAGCAAGCTATTGTTCAAGCCATATGGGATCAGACTCATTACAATAGTTATTGTAATAATAGGACTGGGTGAAATCCTGCGGAGCCCACACACCTTGTAATATTGTAGATAGAAATTCTAATCCTAAAATGTTTTAAGAAATTTGATAAATGAGACATGGTTACTGTCACATGCCAATATGCTTTTAGCATTAATATTTACTTTGTCAACTGATAGATTAAACAATTCTGTATTAATCAGTTGGTGATTTTGGTTTCCATTGAACGTTGTTCCATAATTTTGTTCTCAGAGAATTACACAATGTATAGTAATGATCTTTCATATAGGTGGTTCTACAAAACCAAACTTGTGGTTTTAGTGTTTCATAAATTTTTTGAAGCTGTGTATGTAATGCCCAAACAGTCACACATGTTTCTTTACCTTCTGCAATTCATACCTTTATGAGGCAATAATGTATACATATGACCATTGCGTAGTAATTATGCTTTGATAAGTTTTAAAGAAAAATTATATACGTAATTAAGATGTTCAACGGTGAGAAAATAAGAGGGGCGCAACCAGGTGATTGTTATACAAATTGTGACCACTTATAATTTAAATGTATTTATTTTAGATATTCATTTATCTATGTTAGATTTTTTGAGTAAACATATATTTTTAAAACTTAATATAATTACACCTCCTGGTCTCTTGTTTGTTGTATAATATCCTCACTGCTCAATCCGAGCCTTGTGTGTTCCATTGTGCTGTTAGTGTGCTAGACTAAGCATATACTACATAAGGCTGAAGTTATGTTGCTACTTTTTAGCCAGCTATTCAGTGTTTTTTTGCTAGCTAGGACATATCTTTGTTTTTGTGAGATGGCCACATACACAGCTGGACACCGGACACAGCTGCTGCGACAGTGACCCCCCTTTACAATATCCTCGGAATTGTACCTTTTCTAGTTGTAAATGCATTGCCTATGTACTTATTTGACAGCTATTTAAAAAATACATTGTACCTTCATTTTTTTACACATTTGGATGAGGGTGGTATATGGATAGTGTTTGTATGTGTTGATCTTTACTAACCTGTATATGTAAACTTGTATACGTAGGGCCCAACTATAAAAGAGCCCTTGGTCTCAGTCTGTGTCCCTGTTTGAAAAAAGGTGTAATATTAATTTATGTTGCATGTAATCAAAACTCCTTTTTAATATTTCAATTTACGAAATATATAGCAAAATAACTTTTTTGATATTGCGGTCTTTAACGTAATTTTAAGACCTGTCCCCAACCATATGAATCTCTCTTGGGGTGTTATTCTATTTTTATGTTTATTTACTGGCTTGTTCATGTATTGACAGAGAGCATTCATTTTCTTTATTTAAGTATTTTGCAAAGATAATATTTTTAATTTAATTTGTAATTGTATTCCCTGTTTTTCTTTCAAATTGCAGTTTGCGGTTAAGGGTAAACTCTATTGCACTGTCCTCTATCTGGGTCAATGAAATATAAGTACATTGGGGAGAACAAGTATTTGATACACTTCCAATTTTGCAGGTTTTCCTACTTACAAAGCATGTAGAGGTCTGTATTTTTATTATAGGTACACTTCAACTGTGAGAGAAGGAATCTAAAACAAAAATCCAGAAAATCACATTGTATTATTTTTAATACAATGTGTTTAATTAATTTGCATTTTATTGCATGACATATCGGCAGTGTATCAAATACTTGTTCTCCCCACTGTATTTTCAATAGGCCAATTTGAAAATACAAAAAACAAGAATATCTATTGCAATTTTTCAAACATTAAGAATGTTGTGTACCCATCAATTCATATGAACATTTTTAATTAAGTGGTTTTAGTGTTTTTTCATCTAGATGCATTGGTGTGGCCATAGAAAATGTCATGTGTTGAGACAGTAATTTATCTTACAATTAGTACATTTTCCTTGACATGGGTACATTCTTTTTACAAGTCCTCAGTATTATAAAGTGTTTAGAAACATATTCTGTCAGTCGCCTTTGAATACATTTAGTCTTATTTTTCCTCTAAATCACATAAATATTATTATTTTTTAAACTATTCACTTAAGCTATTCACTATTCACTATTCACTGTGATTAATATTTCAGCCATAGAAATTAGATATTCTATTTTGAATTGAATACAGTGATTGCCATTATTGGTCACGCCACATGACGAGTGGTCACACTAAATTACATAAAGAACTCATATCATTAGAAATCTATTTAAAGAGATCAATATATAAAAGATCAATCCCATGCAAAGCCAGATCTTTTAAATACTTAACAGGACACAAACCTTTAATAAACCTTTTTTTTAATCCTTATGAACAACATTTATAAGTGTAGCCCACATTCATGGCTTTGTTTTGAACAAACATTTAATGAAATTTCACATTCATGGTGTTGTAGATATCTGGAATGTTCACGTGAATGTGGGGTACAGTGTGTTAACTGCAGGCTTTTCTTCAACCCCAGCTATTTCTGAACTTTGCTAGATTTTGGCTGTTCAACTTAGTAGCGTGACTTTGCGGTTCTGAGATGACAGCATGAAAATAAGCCAAATAAGGTAACCTCTAACAACGTTACGCCACTCATTAAAACTTTTGGTTTTGCCACTTTGATATTAACACCTGAGGCAGTGACGTGTTTGAAAGTAACCACCGCCGGTGTTTTGGCACCCAGCGTCACGTGACCAGAAGTGTTTCGAAGAACGTTTCAGGAATGTTTTTATATGCAAGTGTCGAACAGGTCAGAACAGTATTAAGCATGAGTGTCAAACAGCCCATCACAACTGTGTCCTGACTCCTGGCCTCAACATGACACAAGATCATGTTACAATTCACATGTAATATAATATCAGTTTTTATATCTATTAAAATTTCTAAATGGTATGTTAGATTTACATAAAGTACTCTCTAGTATTTCCAGTCTCTTCAAATCTAACAGCCTGAATTGAAAACACATACAATTAGTTTCTGAAAGTTTTGATTGTTTTTGAACTATAAAGAAATATCTACATTGTGACCACTTTAAAAGATTTTTTCTCCCAATCAAAGTATATATCTGATTTTGAGTATTAAGTGTGGCTAAAGGATGCAATTATGGATATGAATATAATGAGATTGGCACACTCCTACCGTACATACAGATGAAATGCACATCGATCATTTTTCAATCTGTCTCAATATCTCTAAGAAGTAATGAGAAGTTCCAAACTTAACAATGAAAATTTCAATGAAGATTTTACCTGAAATTTGCAATTACAAATTAGGTTGTCTTGCAGTGTTATATAGTGTTTATATACAGAATTAGGACATCAGATGTTGAAGTTGAAGTTTGTATTTAACTGCATACACAGTATTATGAATGCTAGAATTTGTGAGAGGAAGTCTAAAACAGAAACAGTGGCAAAAAAAGCTAGAACAGCAGAGTCCCTTCACATTTTCACTTCTGAAACCTTCCAATCCTTTCAAACGTTACCCTAGAAACCAGATCCAGTACCACTTTCCTGCTGGTGTCTCCCTCACTTTGCTTTTATCCTGAATATCTTTGTTTTATTATATATAGAAGATATTCATTTGTTGTCACTTTCAGACACTAAAATATATATTTACACATTACGGTGATATACACATGTTTTCTAGCGTTCCCATAATCTCATTTGTGCTGAACATCCCTGTTTGCAGTTCCTACTTAACACCTCCACAATATATAGCTCTCATTTTCAAACTTTGATTTGAACAGAATCCATTATGCAACATTTCACAAGCAAAATAAAACCCCTATTCAAATTATGCATTGAGCTGTTCATTAAAAAACTATTTGGTGTAGGGCATCAAAGATGTATCATTTGATTCTCAGAGGAAGAAAAGAAAAATGTTTACTGGGACACAACAAAGGATTGCGTGAAATAAATGATTACACAGCTTGCACTGTCTCGAATAAAAGTTGAGCCATTTGTGTGCATAGAGATGAGTAGCTCTCCATAATGTGTGGGAGAGATCCTTTTACCCCAACTTCTGCAATGAAATGCTTGTTAAGTAGAATGACTTGAAGCTAGATTGTACTTTGCTCTCTTTCTGCTTACCTGTTCTTCATTGACACCTCCAGCAGGAAACAATCATGGATAGAAAACCCACACCACACAATCTAAAGCGATTTACATGGGTCTCAAGATTATCTTCTGTCAGACTTAATTCCAGGTGTCCTAAAACTGCCAGACCAGGCCAAACATACATTATATTCACATGTTGGTCCTTTAGTTTTTTTTATCCAGAGTGACTTACAAACAGTGCCTTTGACTACATTTGCTGTCCTTACACATTCAATTCTGGATATGGTTAAGCAATTATTTTCATTCTCAGACTCTCCTAATTAAATGTGTTATGCTACCCTCTCTGCTAAATATAATTCTCAACTCTCCCTTCTGTCTATCGGCCTCTAAGTTTAATACAAAGTATTAGGAGCTGCTTTAGTAATTGGCCATGACTCTTTGAGCACACAGAGAAAGAACTCCATCAGACCATCAAAAGAATGGTTGTCTCCCTACGCACTGAAGTCAGTGCTGAATTATAGTTACTTTAAGATTTTTTTTCTGTAAAACCTGGACAATGACTCTGTAAAAATACCACCTCAGTTTGAACTAGCCTTCCATCGTTTCTCTATACATCCCCTCATTTTAAACATTTGCAATAAGCTTGGAACAAATGGAGCTAATCAGTATTTAATTGATAGGTGCATTATCACTTTGCACAGATTGGTTGCATGTCTCTAATTTCTCTTATAAGATAGTTTTGCCTTATTCAATATCCTGGCTCTTGTCGCCATGGTAATGGTTTGTGTTCACTAATGAAACAAAGCCCACCCAGGCTCTTATTATGATTTATGTTGTGAAAACAGACGACTTGTTTGTGTTAAAGACCAGCATTCTCATTGTTCTGTTCCCAGTAAAAATATGGGTTTTTCTAAGACGGATTAGCATGGTAATCTTTGCTCTTGTTTTCAGTTAACAATTAGCCTTTAGGTCCAAAGACTTGTGAACCATGGCAGAGTTACACGAACCAGAAAAGTTTAAAGACCTAGTTGTAGTGGTTGTTGTGGGATGGATGGATAACTTCCTAATATGGTAATTCTGTACACCATACTTCTCAAGTGGTCCCATCACACAGTGTTAGATTTGAAATTATGGTCAGATTTCTAGCGAGAGACTCATAACCTAAAGAGTGAGTCAAAAAGTTAAACACACATAGAACAACACACTTTCCTCCACTATGCCAATTGAAATTCTTGCATTTTGTTTTACTTTTTTACTTTTTTCTTTTTTACTTTTTTCCAGCAATCAACAAGAATGGATTATGTCTAAGATAGGGGGCCTCTGTATTTTCCTACCAATTTTCCCTCCATTCTGTGGTATGTAGGTTGTGATGATAAGCATGCGGCTGTCAGAAGACTCTACCTCAGGTGCAGAAATAAGGCCTAGTTGAACCTTACAGTTTGTGCACTATGTTTTTGTTGGCCCACATGCCTGAACAACTGAGACGCTTTCCACACAGTGTTTAGTGTGCACATGCCCCACCATAAACACAGGCACACACAAACAGTTTTGGTTAGCCCCCTTGATGAAGAGAAACAAATGTTCACATTTTCAACACTGTTAACAGGAGTGTCAACATTATTGGCACCGTGTTTTCAGTGCATGGTTAATTGCACTGAGCCTTCTACTATATTTGTTAGTAACAATAACGCGTGGCATTAACTTTCAAGTGCCCCATGACCAGTAGAATTCAGGTAACCCCTTGATTTCCTAGAGCTACTATCATATTTTACATCTGGTTCTCTTCTGTTCACGCTGTGTCAAGTGGGCTCAAAGAAAGCAGGCAAAAGCTCATTGTCAAAGATCTTATTTTTCTCTCCATGACTGGTTTACAAAAATATGTCAATTTGTATTGATAATGTCCTCAACCAACTGAAGTCCCCTAAACAATCGTGTAAATTGCACCTGAATGAGATTGGGGATGACCCTGAAGAAATGAATTCACAATACTTCAGATAAATGACAGACTTAACTCTTACAACATTATTGCCATCATGTCTCCACATGATCATCTGATTTCTTAGACTTTCCTTTTGGAGGATAATGACGCATGGCCTTACACTGGCTTCAACTTCATAAGTATGTCTCCCAAATGTCTCACTACCTACAGAGTACATTACTTTTTACCAGAGAGTTACGCCCCAACTTTGTGGGAAATTGTGAGATTTAACACACAACCCCAGTCCTGGCACCAACTGATTACTTTGAAACCCTAATTATGTCAAATTAAAGCCACTGGCTTGTGTCTGAATCTCTTTCCAAGCATAGTAAGGTGCCCTCAGGACACCTAGGGGAGTTCCAAAGCACATTTCACTGTACGTTTTGTGATGCTGCTTCATCATGTTACATTATATTAAACCAACCATCAGAATGGTTGGTTGGGAACCACTGAACTTTATTTTGAAGAATTTGTCATATGGCAACAGGAAAATGGAATATCAGGAAAAGGGAATCATTGGCTGTGTTTGTGACAATTAAAACTGATATTTCCTACATTGTCTACATTTTCACTGATGCCTGATCAGTTGTGGATCAACAGGGTTGATTCGGCACTGCAAAAACTCAAAATCTTGCCAAGTATATTTTTCTAATTTCTAGTCAAGATATCTAATCACACTTAATATAAGACAAAATTACTTAAAGAGCAAGATTTAAGTGAGATAAAAGAGCTTGTTTTTAGACAGTGCATCTTGAATATCTTGTTAAGTGAAACTGCCTTGAAAACATCTTGTTTTGAGTCATATTTGTGATTAAACTAGCTTTTTTTGACATGTCATAAGGTTTTTAAGCTGCTGTGTTATTTGTAAAAGATGAATCGTCTTGTTTCAAGAAATTAACTTGAATTGAGACAGCAAATCTGCTCTATTGAAAACGGCAGGTCATGCCCAACTCACAACAACTCACAATGCACAGTACAGTGTGGCTATTTTTCTTACATTTCCATCAAACCATGTCCATGTGATGTGAAAAAATTAAGTAAAAATAAATGCTGTCATACAGGGTTTGTCAGTGCTTAAAAAAATGTATCGCTCCCAAATACCCACACTCAATACAGACTCAATAATGATGTTTGATGATTGCTGTGAGATCATACTTCAGTGGAATGTACTTGCTATTATTGAAGTTTACATAGTAGTATGGTGTATAATCAACAAGCTTTTCAGCATCAATGAAAATATTGGCTTGAGCTAGGTCGGGAACTTCTACCTCATAAGCTAAATAATTATCATTCCACCCAACTGTAGAGAGAGGTTGGCATTCAAAACAATACATTGACACATTTAAAATTCAAATGTTTTTCACAAACTGTGGAGTATCATTGATGACATCAGAAATAACCAAAGATTTTCCACATGTATGCTTATTTCCATGTTGCATAATCCACTGTACTGAAACTATATGTTCAACGTGCTCTATTCCTAAGAAGTCTCTAATCTTTCCTCCTACATAATGAAAATTTTTCACCTCAGAGGATGGGCCCATGTCAACTTCACTTGAACAAATTGGATGTTTCTCATGCACATTCTGACTACATTCATAAAGTTGGTTGTGCTTCACAAGAGACTTACAGATATTTTTAAAACTACTTTTCAAAGCCCAACGCTTAAAAAAGCCATTCTTTGACTCAAAGCGCATACACATATGCCTCACTGTAGTGCCCTAATCTGAGAAGGAAGATGCAGCAAGTAATGCTGTTTAGGTATAATATTTGCATCTGAAAACAGTTGTTTGAAATGATTAAATGTTGCTCTATTAAAATTTTCAGCCTTGAAAGAGTTGAGAGAGCAATAATAAGTGAAAACCGAATTGTGACTATCTCTAACAACTTAAGTAGCATTTGTGTGTAATCGTTTTCTCCAATTTTGTCAATGAGAAATGACAGGATCTTTAACAAAACCAGCATCTGCCCAGCTGACTGTTTAAATGTATTGTCATTTGATGACAGTGTATTGACAGATATGGGG
The DNA here is from genome assembly GCA_016801125.1 of Novumbra hubbsi. Classification (NCBI taxonomy): domain Eukaryota; kingdom Metazoa; phylum Chordata; class Actinopteri; order Esociformes; family Umbridae; genus Novumbra; species Novumbra hubbsi. The sequence goes on from JACXGK010000449.1 coordinate 60,664, forward strand.
CAAGGCTTATCCCTTGCATACACAGGAGAATAAGGGAAACAAATAATTGCACTGTTGAATGCGTCTAAGTCCATATGCCCTGGAAGCACAAGATGCTTTAAAACACATTTGATTTCATATGGGGCAACACCTTCATGAAAAGACATGCATGATGTCCTGTTAGGTTTAACGGTTAACAGATCACAGGTCGGTAGAGCAATACTGCCGTAAAAACTCGTTACTATGGTTACACCCGCCAGCTAGCTGCTGCAAATGAGAGTAAGGGCGTAAACTAACGGACCGACTTGGATTTGAACTTGGATTGACGTGTTTCATTGCAAGTAAGTTAAATTAAAGCTGTATCCAGTGCTCATTTTTTGTAGTTCACATCGCACACCCTTTAAATGTTATTGACGTTTCAATGTGTTTATTGTGTATCGTTGCAGCCGAACAGAGACAGCGACGCAAACTTATGAGCTAATTAGCTAACCAAGTCAACCAACATCATGGAAGAATTGGATGATGTCGCAGTGTCGATTTTAAGGGGTAAGTTAATGTATGCAAATATTATTCTTCATCATATATGAACGTACAAATGCAGAGGTCTAATTGAAGCTAAAAAAAAAGAAGCTAATTGCTTCCTGGCTGCTCCAGCTCCCGCTACAGCAGCACGGTGGGCCTCAATCTTTCTCCTATTTGTCACATCACGTTCCTTCTGTCACCTGTTGTGTAAAGTGTTATGTGTGGTCGGTGAACTTGTAGGAACTGAACTGCGCTTTGGGGATAATGTTGTATATTATGTTGTGTTCAGACCAATAGCAAAATGAATGTTCGCCTTCCGTTATTTGCGCCATTTTGTTCCCGCTAAATTCATAAACTGTGACGACTAGTCAACTCATTGCGATAAATGTTCTTTCACAACAATACCTATCTGACTGAATAGTTTGTTTATTAAATGGAGAAATGTAACAGTTAGCCCTTCAGATATAGAGCGATTTGCCAGCTTGACGTTGGACATGTAAGTCGTCATTGACTGTGTATGATTAAAACCATGGTATCACACACACTGTTTAAAATATCAATATCCTCTTAAATTATATATTCAAATGTCTGTATTGGTATACTTGATATTTCATAGGTGACGGAGGAGCTTCAACGCATTTTGGATAAGGATAATACCAACTTCATCGATGAACTGAAGGGAATATGGCATGACTTCTGCCAGAATGTGCAGTTTTTGGGTGTTTGGAAAAGGTGCTGAAACCCCCAATGGGAATGGACAAAGGTAGGGAATGCTGTTTTGGTGTTATTAGTGAATAGGGTTTAGGGTGGACCTTCAGGCATGTTAATTGTCAAGTAGCTGAGCTAGTGTTTTGTCGTCCTTCTTTTTCATCTATGATGGCTATCCCATTGTTTACTGAATGTTTTTCTTCATTTTTTTTAAGCATTGTGTCTGTTGTATACCTTTTGATCAGATTTGACCTTGTGCACTTTGTCCAAGTGTTAAAGTAATGAATCTTTTCCTGTACAGCTGATCAGGCTCTTGAGATCCTACGTGTGCTGCCATCACTGTTCCCCTCCACATCTGCTCCTCCAAAGAGGGTACGAGATGCGAGTGAGGCTCTGGTGCATGTCCTCGAGGTGAGCTGTCTAAAATGTTGCAGGATCCTTTTGAATGCAATATCAGAAAAAAAAAATTATAACTGAAGGTGTTGCCCCCCAGCCAGGACAGCCATGTGGGGCCCACATGGGTTTGACCTGGGCTATCTAACTGGGACCCAGACAGTTTTGTCCACGGTTTTCATGTAGGCCCCACATGGGTTTGCCCAGATGAAATGAACACTGCTCAGTGTGCACACTACCGGCTGTTAAATGTAACACTGATCAGTGCTAGAGTTAATGAGATAATTAAGTGATTGAATAATGATTGAGCATTATTGATAAACACCTTGCTGTTAACAAACAGAATCACTGAAGAAAAGAGAAACACAAGAACTACTTCCAGCCACAGCCTTAGATGAAATCAACTGAAGATAAAATACATTAAATCTCTCAAGATCTGATTAAACAACTCCACAAACAGCATTACCAGCTTAACTTATTACTAACCATGTTGACTTTGTTTCTGGTAGATGTCTAGAAGTTCTTATTGAGATTTAACAGAGGTTAAGATGTTGATGATTTATTGAAAATAAGAGTTTGGTTTGATGTCACCATTATGGTGATCATTGTTTGCTTTAGTTGGGCTCTTGATTTTTTTAACATTAGTTTTTCTCTGCTCACTTGTATCTGATTGTTATGTTGATAACAGCAAAAGAAAATGCAATCAGATGCTATGTGTTACAGGGAACAGAAGACCCTAATTCCTCTCTCCTGCCCAGTCCTGATTGTCAGTCCGTTCAACTGCCTCCTAGCGGTAGGAGATGTGGCAATAAA
>JACXGK010000449.1:63178-91203 GCA_016801125.1 Novumbra hubbsi
CTGACTTATCCAAAGTGTGTAGCCACTCTGCTTTCAGTCATACAGACAGAGGTCCTCTTAGACAAAATCCATGAGAGAGATCTCACATTGTCTTACAAGAAGAGCATGGCTGAGTGGAAAGCTTTTATTGGCCAATAAAACCAGTGGTCAGATTTGGTGTAGGATAGCACTTCCTCTCTCCCTCCAAGGGTACTACAGTACATGTTCATTGCTATCGATGCTTGGTTGGAATTTGTTACCAGTTAGCCCAGTGTTAATTTGGCAGTATTACGACAATATTAGCCAACATGCCGATATCCTGTGATGTTATATTTTGTGTGTGTTGTTTGCACAATTCAGTGCAGATTCTGCTTAGTTATAAGTTTATTTTAACTTTCAGTTAATATTGAGTTTAAACAACTAATTGTCTGTTCAGCAGATGCAGTCACTAATTTAGGTGCATCTACTGTAAAAGAGTAAATTGACTAAGCAGTTAAGTTGGGATAAAAGTGAAAATAGTGGTATCGGTTATTGTACAGTTGAGTTGTAAAATATTAACATATTGGCAAAAAGTCCTGTATGGTGCATCCTTAATGATGATGTTACAATGGTTAATGGTGTATTGAGGGACTAGTTGTTCATGTAAGCCCAGAACCTTTGGGTTGAATTTTACAGTATATGCTCTGAGTGTGCCTGTGCAAAGCACAGGTTTTGTATGTGTATTGAGGGGCACATTGGTCAGATGTTTGGACCTGACCCTAACTCACTCACATATTTGGCATGTTCTGCTATGTTTTCATATTGCAGTTCCATAAATACTGTGAGACAAAATGATGAGAAAAATTTAACTGTTTCCCTTTTATGCAGTCCTCTGGGCCTTTTGCTGTTTAAATAATAATTAAAAGTTGGTTAAATGCAAGACTAGTTTTCATTTTTTCTGTCTTATAAGAAGTAGTTCATGTCTTGAATCTAGTAGGTGACTGTCTTGAATTTAGAACAGTATTACTTTTGTAGAGCTTCCAATAAGGTAAATACACTTGAGATGATGATGATGGTAAATTATGGCAAAAGAGCACTACATTTTGCCTCAAAATGCCAGTTTCTAATCTTTTTTCAAGTAAGTGGTGGACTTAAATCTAGAAACGTGTAACAATAATAGGACTGAAAAATAGTTAAATACACTTGAAACAAACAGGATGACAAAAAAAACATGCTACTTTTGAGGGGAAAATACAATTTTTGAGCATCACAATTCTAGTAAAATATAGCTAAAATGAGTTTTCCCAGCTTATTTCAAGATCACTCGTATCTTGTAAGGCTTAAATATAATGTCTTATTTCAAGAAATCTTACCAAGAGAATTTTCACTTGTTCCATTGGCAGATTCTTTTGCTTATTACAAGCAAAAATATCTTGTATTTATTTTTTTTTTGCTTATTTATGAAGTGGCCTTTTTTCCAGTGAGGTATTTATGATGCAAACGTATTACAAAAAGAATGTCTAACTCCAGACAAAAGTAGACAGGCATACAGATCCTTATTTATTAAGCACGGTTAGAAAACAAATGTTGTAGTTTTATCAAAAGTAGCCATATCTAAAAAGTACTGTTTACATTTATTACTAGCCACAGGTCTCAGTAGATCATTTCTGCAGACTATTTGTTTAATAAGACAAGCTCAAATACATTGTCGCATTAAGACGTTGGTTTATATTTAAATAGTTTGTTATCAAATAATGATGAATACCCGTAGCCACTGTTTGTTTTGTAAGAAGCAATGCTCAAATCAAATGAATGCGCTTATTTGCCGTCTTTGTCTTCTTAAAACAAAATCCCAATCCAGCTACCCCTTTCTACAGGGTTATACAGTAGCCAACACAAACATGCAATGCAATAATGTATGGTTTAGCATGCTAAGCACATTCCTGCACTCCTTCTGGACAATTAAATATGAAACATATCTCACTGACCTTCAATTCTTTGAAAAGTGCACTAAACCAAATAAGGGTCCCTGAGGATGAAATACCACTACACGTACAGTGTCTTATAGCTTTAGCTTAATGTATTTACACAAAACAGTTTTTTCCCTTTTTGTATGCATCTTTACAACTGTCCTAGATTGAGCAAAGAAATTAAACAAATGTCTTACTAGCACAGCCAATAGAGGTGACTTCAGAGATTAACTTAGCTCATAGGGAGATGAGACATTCATTCATAGATTATCTGCAATTCTGTATGAGTCCCTTAATGCTGCAGGAAGGGCTATTCATTCATTGTATCTTGGTAATAAGTCATTAAGTCCACAGAAATGTCAGGCCTTTTGCACGCATGTGCACACATTCCATGGATTGATTCTTGGATAATTCATTTGATGTGTTTTCTAAATTCAACAGTTTAAATAGTTAAGAATGGACACCACTGCTGTCACTGTATCCCAATGCTCGATTTTATTAATTATTCTATTTTTTTGCAATGCTGCTGTATTTCTATGATCTGGTGTCAGCTACTTGATTTACTGCCTGTTAGAGAAAGCAGGAGAGGTGCATATTGGGAAATATGGATATATATCTAGCAGCAGAGAAAGAAAGAGAATATAAGTCCAAGGAAGCGTGTAGAAAATGTCAGTCTACAAAATAAATCCAATACCATAGCCTTCACTACAGCAATGTTCTGGTTCTCCATCAGAGATAGATATAGACAGGAAAATTATCTCCTTAGAACAGAAGATACGACCGGATTGTAGATCAAATGTTTTGTATTTCCTCAGACTATGCCAAATTGTAGATGGGATGCTCCACTGTGACGCACGTAAACAAACAAACACACAGACGTAAAATAATTTATATTTTGCAGACACTCTTATGCATGGGGGTCTAACAGGACCAATCAGAGTTGTGTGTTGCTCAAGGAGGCACACACTCCAATGAGAGATCTCTCTCACAATACAAGTATGTGGTTCCACTTGGGCTGTCTCTGTGTTCCTGTCATCTCCTTCAGAATATTTTAGACATTGAGAATGCATTAATGCGAGGACAGAAGCATGCATACCTAAGAAAGCGGTAGATACATCGTCCTCAGACAAACAGACTTCCGTTCACTTCAGCTCTACTTGAAACTAATCCTATTATTTAAACTTCCTGATTCACATTGATCTCATTACAAACTTCTAGAAACCAACCATGACTGAATTCAAACACGTCTGGTTTGAGCATAGCAAAGTTGTTTTAACTTTGGATTAGCATTTTGTGGGTAATTCAGTCTAAAGGGTGTGGTTTCCAATTACATTTGGCTGACCCCTCATGATTACTGGATTGGTTATCAATTGATCCCTCCCGATGATTCCAAGCTGGTCATCAGGCAACTCACACTCCATCATCAATTAACTACTTTCTGACAGCTAAAGCTCTGGACCACGTGGTATTATGCACATATGCTCATATATGTACATATTTTCATCCCTATGTCTCAAACTAACTACCACACAGGAATATCCAAAAATAACTACCTGCTACTTTAATGTCCCATGCAACAGGTCTCTGAGTGCTTGTTGCTTGGGTGTTGCTAGCATGGGCCAACAGGCAACTGAAAGAAAGCTACGGTTCTCTGTACAATTCATATTTCCTTGCAAATATCTATTTTGGATCAGACTGACTTGACCAAAATCCTCCTATTTTCTTTACACACTTATTTATACAGACTTTCAGCATAATTTAAGTCATTTTTATATCAATGCCGATGTATGAAGACAGAAGGCTTCAACAAAGTAGATTTTCCCAGCTGTCTCTAAAAGCTTTTTAATTGTCTGCACATTCCATTTACTTCCCCTGTTTTAAAAGAAATACATTGTCCTTCTTGAATATTATTCATTTAAGATATCTATCAACATTGTTGACCTTAAAGGAATCTCAATCGAAGCATAGTGGCCATTGGCCCTGGATACCTAACACCTGCCCCTCCACACTTGCCCAACTGGAAGCAAAGTAAGGTGAAAACTGCCACTCAGTTGAGAAAGAAAATACAGAAATGTTTTGTGTATAATAAATCCCCTTCAGGACCCATACATGGCCTCTCGTGTCGAGTGTCATTTCTTTGCCCTGCCGTAATAATTGTACATGCCCGAGTATGCATCATGGGCGAATTAGATTTCACAAGCTTGTATATTTGCGGTCTGTCTTTGTAACCCTTATGTGTTTTTCTATTATTTCTCGCCCATTGACTTCAAGCTCGTGTTTCTCATCCATGTGGAAGAATTCTCTGTTGTGGATTAATATGCAGCTTTGTCATGCCCTGGCTGCGAGCCCCTGGCCATTTCAGGGCAAGACTATTTGTGAGGCCTCTAGCCCTCTTTATGCCACTGTGGGCTCCCCAGTCAGAGCAGCTGCATTCAGTTGACTCTGATTGGGGAGCCTACTTAGGTTAGTTTTCCAGCCACACCCGGTGTGGTTTATTGTTTGTGCTTGTCTCAACAGCTCACGGTTTGTCTCTGTTTAATTCTGTTTTCAAGCGAATGCTTTACATGTTTTCTGTATATCGTTTTTATGTTAGTTAGTCCTTTCATTTTACGTGTACAGTTTCGTGTAGTTTGTATTTGTTTGGGATTAAATACACCTTTCATTTATTCAAAAATGTCCGCGTATGGTTCCGCCACACTACAACAACGTGACATGCTTCTACCAAAAGATGAATCTGGTCAACAGCTCTTCAAGCACGAAACACTATCTTTACACACACTCTCTTTAAATAAAGCATAAAAAACCCCAACCCACATTGCGCCTCTGAATCTAACACTGGCCTATCTTACAGAATGATTCTAAGGCATTTGTTGCATTCAAAAAGCGACTGTGATCTGTTCTTTTGTGAATGATGAACGGTCTAACTGAAATTGGAGAGGTGCTGAGAGCTGTTATGATGAATGCCCGGAGGAGCAATTAGGGTTTACTGCTTTGCTCATGGACAAAACAACATGATATTTATTAATGCACCAATTGATTTACCTATCCTTGATGGCTCAGAAATGTAGATGATGATCAGATGCACAAACAGCAAGGCCATCTCCTGCACAACTACTACCCATGATACAAAACATTCTTTGGTATAGCTGTGGGCTGGGCACAGCAGTATCATACACACAAAGGGACACCAACAGTCATTATGGTATTGACCATGTATTGACCTTCTACCACATTGGTCCCCAGTGCCACCTTCCATACCCTGCCTCAAATCAACAGCAGTGCTAACTCTGGGTAAAATCATTTTATATCAGATACTCAGGCATTTCAACTGTACACAGCAACAAGCCATGCCCTAACCGGATAATTTCTTGACCCACAAAACTAACACCTATCTCTCTGATACTAAAACCAAAGAAATCATAAGCCTGAGCCTTTGCAATTCACAAACTATTTGCTTTAGTACTTGTTTTAGTTAGATCAGAATCATGATTCATTTATTTTGCTCCTTGTTCAATTTGGTTGTTTGCACAGCTGGCGGCAGTCTGCATCAAGGTCACTGGCAGAACTGCGGTCCTACAATTCAGTTGTCTGACCAACAACTGTTTGTTTCACATGCACTAAGAAAAACTGTTCAAGCTGCAGAGTAACAAGAAGAAAAGTCATGTTTAGAACTGATGACAGGATGCTTTGCCAATAATGCAGAAATACAGTTAAATTATTATTGGCTGTGATAACAGGCATATCTGTATAGAAATAAACCAAGCCTTTGCTCAACAAACACATTGATTAAGGTGGAGCTGCTTAATTTTGCAAGGTAGACTACTGACCCCAACTTACTTCAAAAGTGTGGGGTCACTTCTAAATGTCCTTGTTTTTAAAAGAAAAGCAACATTTTCTCCATAAAATACAATCAAATTGTGACGGTTGCTCCATGTGGCGCTGCTTGCCCGGTCTGGCGCTTGACCAGAGCTAATTGCCGGCAGGAGATGTTGAGAGCAGGGCACCCCACTTACCCCACCTGCACCTCATAACTCAGCGGACTCTATAGTTATTGTCCTCAGGGACTTTAACAAAGGTAACCCCATGATCTCCCCAAATGCAGACAATTAATTAAATGCCTGACCAGAGAGGAGAACCTTCTGGATCACAGCTACACTACAGTCAGCGGTGCTCATCATGCTGCACTGGGTCACTCTGACCACGTCATGGTCCACCTGATTCCTGCGTACTGGCAGAAATTAAAGCTATTTAAACCTGTTGTGAGTACATCAAAGCAGTGGACTGGTGAGACTATGGAGGATCTGTGGGCATGCTTAAACTGTACTGACTGGGATGATTTTAGGACCACTACCAACAGTTTGGATGAGTTATACAACAGCTTCTGTAAAGAAACTGGTGTATAACTCATTGAGTTATAACAATGACAAACCCTGGTTCACTGTTAAAGTCAGTCAGCTAAGGTTGGGAATGCAGGAAATGTTCAGGAGTGGGGATGAGGACTTATTTAAAGAGTCAAAGAACAGGTTTATCAATGATGTGAATGGAGCTATACAACTTTAATTTGAGAGATTGCAACAGCAGTGCTCAGCTAACGACTCTGCTTCTGTCTAGAGAGGCGTTAGACAGATCACCAACTACAAGCCTACAGCCCCCGCTCCATTAACGACTCTCGCCTGGACAACAACCTGAATGAGTTCTACTGTAATTTTGAAAGACAATAAAACAGCCCTGACGCCCTCCCCCGTGACTCCGTCCCCCAGCTCCAACCCACCACCCCCCTTCAGCAGGGGTATAGGCCACTATTAAACTGCCCACCACAGTGGCCCCCTCCCCTCTATCGATGACTCTCTCTGTCCTGGAGAGGGACGTTAACAGTCTGTTCACCAGGTGGTCAATCTGGAGCTCTACGCCCTGAAGACTGTGGAGATTTAGGAAGAACACAGACCCTCCCGCCACTCATCACTGTGGAGTCCTTTTGCTTCCTGGGCATCTTCGTCACCCATCACCAAAATTATTTTTACTCTGTTAATTTGTATTTTTTACTTACTATACATTAGTGTCTAGTTTGAGAAACAGACAACTCACAGGTCCTCATCTGGCAGCTTCATTAAATTGCACCCGCAAATCACCAGTCTCAACACAAACACTAAAGAGGTCCTCCTCTTCCACTTCCAGGCCTTCAAGGCATAAAAAAGCCATATCTCAGACTAACCAATAAAAATACAAGATTAAGATGGGCAAAAGAACACCGACTCTGGACTGTGTGACGGCTGCTCCGCGTTGCGCTGCTTACCCTCGTCATCCACAGCGATCCACCTCACGGCGTACTAACTACCGCCAGAAGATGGCAGCAGCGCACCCCACACGCACCCCACACGCATCTGCACATCAGTAGGTTTTAGCTTGCCTATTTACGTTGTGTGTTTTTTCATGCCCGTCACGGGTTAATGTTTGGAAATCTGTTGTTCATCGCGTTTTTGTCTTCGTAAATTAGTAAATCTCTCAACTAAAGATTTCGTTTTGTTTCTTTTTGTCACGTCTCCACCTAGCGGTGGCCGCGCCCCTGCTCGCGTAGCCCCCCCGGCGTTCGACGTCGCCGGCCTTCTAGGCACCACCGTCCGTGTTTGTCTTGTTCCCCATGTCCTGTGAACGCATCCTTCCCTGATTCCCTGCACCTGTTACTCATTAACTGTGTATATAATCCCTCATGTGTCTTGTCTCTGCGTTTGTTATTGTCTATCTGTTGACTGTCAGTACCGTTGTGCTATTCAGTGACTGTGTTTCACTATTACCTCCTATTTGTGCCATATATCTAAGACGTTGTTGCACTCTACCGCAACTAGATAGGTGTAATAAAGCCTATCACGATTGCCTATCTGCATTTTGGTCCACTCCTTTACCAAACGTCACACTTTTATTTTTGCCTCGGTATCCTCCTCGCACCTCACAGACAGAGGAAGAACTTACATTAAATGTAATGTATTTGTTCTGCATTTCCTGAATTAGGAATGTAGTTGTTGAATGCATATCTCTCCCTACACATTTTCATAAACTTCTATTTTGTAATAGAGATTTGCCTCTACCTATTTAAGAGCTCCAAAAGAACAGGCTGTGTGAATAGCTGGAAATGACGTAGAAGGATTGAATATGACAACTGGCCATGCTGCAGCATAAACCCATAAATGCAGATTATGTTTGTTGATGCATCAGTGAATTTTTTTATGGTTGTTGTCGTTAGTTGTCAGTTTCATGCCAAGCTGAATCGATGTAGATTTGATCAGTGATTTGCTGTTTGTTGTTTGGTTAAATAGGAGAAGTGATTGAACGTTATTGGACAGTTCTTTAAAAAATGGCCTCATAAATCTGCCACAGCTGTATTTTGTTAACATTAGACTTTGATTATGTTGGATATGCTGACAACTGGGTTAATAAAATAATGAATTGCAATTTCATTGCTTTATGACATTGCTATGTAATGTAGAGTTCATACATTCTTCGTAATATTACCCACACATTCCACACATCCATCTTAGATTTGCCACTGTAATTTAATCGATATATTTACTCACACATTCACCCTTTTTCTTTCTGCGTTTGTGATTAGATCTATTAGATTCCAATGGATTCTAACATTGTGCTAGATTCAGCTACTTACACAGTAGTTAGAATTCCATAACTGCATGATGGCTACTCAAAACACAAGCAATTATGAATGAACACATGTTACATGACAAGTCACTATCTTCATTATACTGGGCCTAACTTTATGGTGTTCATGACATTAATGTAAATTCTAAATTTATCCCCACCTCACACAAAGATTATTGCAAATATTACAAATAGGAAAAGTTGGAATATTTATTGGTATTTCATCCCAGACTGTCTTATATACACAGCCTACTGGAATCCTTAATCTCAAGTGCAGCCTCTGTCCTTGATGATTACTTTGCATATTATTGCCAAGTACTTGCAGGGTCAGGGTATAATTTTAACAAACAAAGTGTAAGTGAAGCATAGGTGTTTTCTAAGAGAGCTTAGCAAAATCATTCTCCATTTTTCAACTACAGCATATAAATATGTTTTTTATGCTAAAATGTACACTATATGCAACTGGTTGTAATTTGACAGAGAAAAGCCTTCATAACAGCATAACTCTGCTGGAGCTCTTCAAAATCTTTTAGGATGTGAATGAGACAAATAGATCATCTAATCCTAAACCAAAGCTAATTATCCAAACAACCATTTTTCACAATGGCCATTCTCATACATCCACTTGGTAGTCCCAATATGCACCCTAGTATATTAAGATGTATGACCAGTATCCCACATGTTACAAATTGGTAGGCGGTATAGCAGCATCAGGAACTGCACAAGCCAGCTTCTTACCCCAAGAAATCAGATTCCTGAACTCAAGCTCGCCAAGCTGCACATGCCTGAGCCAACCTTCTTTAAGACCTCTGCAATTTGCGCTGGCATGCTGTCAATAACTTCTGGGCCACATCCTGACTGATGGCAGCCTATTCTTGCATAATCAATGCTTGGAGCTTGTCAGAATTTGCAGGGTTTTGTTTGTCCACCTGTCTCTTGAGGACTGACCACAAGTTCTCAATCGGATTAAGGTCTGGGGAGTTTCCTGACCATGGACCCAAAATGTCTATATTTTGTTCCCCGAGCCACTTAGTTATCACTTTTGCCTTATGGAAAGGTGCTCCATCATGCTCGATAAAGCATTGTTATTCACCAAACTGTTATTGGATGGTTGGGAGAAGTTGCCCTAAGAGGATGTTTTGGTACCAGTCTTTATTCATGGCTGTGTTCTTAGGCAAAATTGTGAGTGAGTGTCACGTCCCCCTTAGATGTGTAATTGAGTAATAATTTTGAATGTAAACCAGTTCTTTATTGAATTTTTAAACTGCTATTGAACTGATCCCAAGACTCGCACCTGTTGTGGCACTTGTGTATATGTTGAGTGAAATTCAATTGAAAGTTATTTAGGAACTGTCGGTCACTGACTAATGCTCAGCATTGCAAAGCTCTATGAAGAGCCAACATCATGTAGGTTTTAACTCCATTCCTAATTTAGCACACCTGATTCTAATAATTAGCTGAATGATAAGATCAATCAGATTTCAACTGGGGTGAAAGAAAACATCAACAGAAAAATTTATATCCAGGAAAACAGTTAGGCAGCCCGGGCATAGACGAAACAGTAATTTAATTTGACCCTAATTTAACTTTTCCCAGAGCATTTTGTCTCTAATTGAAAAGGTCAGCATGAAGCTCAGAGGGATCAATTTATAACTCGTGTTCATTGGCAAATGCATCTGGAATTTTCACTTTCTATGTGAGAAAGCATGGTCATACATCTTCACTGGACAGGGATTGGACATGTTTACAAACATGACAAATGGAGGCTTCTGGTATTAGCCAATTATGGGAACTAGCTTTTAAACTGGTATGAGCTGTAATATTAATGGGATATTTGTATCGAGCAGGATTGTCTGCTCGATATGTAAACTGTCTATTTATTTTTGTATTAAGGGATGTTTTAGTTTACTAGTTTACACACAGGAGAGTCAACTGAGTATGACTCAAAACCCTTTAGTTCTGCATCCACATACCTGCTCCAAATAAGGAAAACCCACACGGCTGTGTCTTCATGACCAATGGCATCATAAATCTTTTTTTTCCTCCAGAAAATGACTGTAATTTGGTTGGATCATTGTATGACTATATTACTTCCACAGTCATGTTTAAATAACTCTGCTGTTTATCATGAACATTTAAAGCTGTGGGTATTTCCATGTACCTCTCTAGAATGATTACCATGATTTCTCTTAATGTATATTTTTAATTGGGCAATGGATTTTTATTAACACTGATTACTGTCTTAATTTTCTTCTGATACAATCTTTGCACATTTGTGGGAATATGTGGTTGGTCTGTAAATATTTTGTACATAAAGAATCTGCAGTTGTGCAATTTACATAATTTGCTTGGAAGCTAAAGACAGTTGGCCTATTATGATTTCATTTAGCTGAAGGACTAAACATTTTTAAAGTCTCTTATGTATTCAGTAATATAAATAGAACTTTCAAAATGATTTATCTCTATTCAAGGGATACAAATTATAAGTTTCAAAGCTTAGAAAACTATTTTCTCAATTTGTGTTGAGAACTGACTTATCCCTAAAGCCTGTGTCTCTTAAGAAAGATTACAAAAAGTATTTTCAACCTTTGTTTACCTTTAAAAGGTGTAATGATAATGATTGATCAGTTGGCTGGTGTGTTTCCCAATGTCATGACACAGTGTTAAAGCCTTATGTATATTTCTACTAAAAACCGGTGCATGGTTACCATTTCAGCATTGATTGCATGTTTTGGCGGATGAATTGTGATTCAGAAGGGTATTTCTGCACACATGAGTTGTTTCACTTAAGTTTGCATGCTGTGATTGGTCAAAATTTGGCACACTTATTTTTCTTCCCTGGTAATATTGCATTTTACAATACAATATGTGGTTCAGTGCAATAAGCTGGGGTCTACTGTGGCTTTTATCCATTTCCCAGTCCTTGTCCTCCCATAACCCAGTGACTATCTGGCTACAGGATTACAGGCATGGGAGGTTGGTTCCTTAACCTCTGTTGTGATGTCTCAGACCTTTAATTTTTATTTAAGTACTCTTTGTTTTCTTTAAAACATCGATGGGTTCTTCACTGAACCTGAATAGAGTAGCATGTGGGAGGTTTGCACTTATTGGGGGCAATTCCATCAATACCATTTTGCTATGTTTGTTGGTTCAAAGGTATTTTGACCTCCAGGAAAGACTCTAGTCCTATATAATTCATATATAGTCGAACACCATATTTGAACGCTTTGAGTGACTGATTGGGGCTAAGGATTGAACTGCATGTAATACCCTGTTTCCAAGAAAATTGTGACAGGTTTATTGTCTTATTGAATACTAAGCATCTTTGGAGATGTGAATTGGGTAGTGCAAATTTTCATGGAAATTTCAGGAATGGTAATTAATGACACGTTAGTTAACATCGCAAAGAATTACAAAACATTGATGACTTGATGTAATTATTATTCGGTACGAGAAGATATATTTTAAAACTACTGCTGACCAGATGCCAATAAGGAATTCACTACTGGCCTTGTGATGTCAGAATCCCCAAAATATATTTTTATAATTTAATATATATCTTTATTAATGCTATACAGTGAAGGAAAAACATATTTGATCCCCTGCTGATTTTGTATGTTTGCCCACTGACAAAGAAATGATCAGTCTATAATTTTAATGGTAGATTTATTTGAACAGAGAGAAACCGAATAACAACAAAATAGCATTTTACTCAGTGAAATAACAATTTGATCCCCTATCAATCAGCAAGATTTCTGGCTCCCAGGTGTATTTTATACAGGTAACGAGCTGAGAATAAGAGCATTCTTAAAGGGAGTGCTCCTGATCTCAGCATGTTACCTGTATAAAAGACACCAGTCCACAGAAGTAATCAATCAATCAGATTCCAAACTCTCCACCATAGCAAATTAAAATGTAAAATTATTTGTGGGAATCATGTACGCCGAATACTCCAGAATAAAGAGTAGAGGGAATATCCGGCTTGTTATCAGCGCACAGTTAAAAGTCTGCTTCCGTGATGGTATACCGATGCATTAATACAGATGGCATGGCATCTGTGAAGACCCCATTATTGCAACATATGCTGCCATCCAGATAACATATTTTTCATGGAAGACCTTGCTTACATCAGCAAGGCCCTGCCAAACCACATTCTGCACGTACAGAAAAACAAAAAACAAGGAGACCCCAAACTGTTGAAATCCTATATCAAGCACATCACTTTCAAAACTACAGCAGTTATTCTCAGTTTCCCAAATGCTTATAGAGTATTGTTAAAATAATAAGCATGCCCCATTTCCAACTAAGCTGATTAATAAGGATAAAAAGATAAATGATTTGCACATAAATGCATTCTGCTTTATTTGCATTCTATGCAGCATCCCAACTATTTCAAAAACAGGGTTGTACCTATAGTATATTAGGTTTTAGTTGAGTCATGCAAAGCAACTATTTTCACTTTAGGCAAATAATAGTATTTCTCTTCCTATATCAACAGGTTTTAATCCAACAGAAAGTCACTAACTAATGCCAACTCCAGAAAACAAAGTCTAACAAACATTCAGCATCCATAAATTGAACTTCCAGGTGTTGGGTAAATAGCATGTCCGCGCTCAAAATGAAAATACATTTTTCTTTCCAATTAACGACTACAATAAATAGACCGTATACAATCTTCTGTACAAGGAGGTTCAACCGACTATACTGATATATGTCTGTTCTTAACTGGTTACTCCTTCTTGACAGGTGCAAACACAATTAACCTGTCTGGTCTCCCCAGTTCCTTACTCAACCGATTCTCCTCAAATGCCAGCCCTGGTTTCATGGGTAGAGAAACAACATGCTTACCAGCCTGACCAGGGATGCCCACAGGACCTGAAGGAAATCAGCCAGGTAGCCATAAGAGTAAAAAGTGTTTTGCCTAAGAGGTCATATCAACGTTTTATTCTGAGAGACATTACGTTTTTCCATTAGTTTTCATTTCTTAAACCTAAAAGATGTCATCTTTAATACTCAGAGGCAGGATTACAGTGTTCTTATACAGACGTGAGCATCCTTACTTGACATATTTTCTTGCTATTTACATTATTTTTGCTTTTCAACCCAGCTTGTTTTTGGTGACGACAGTATGGCTGAGAACATCTTTTAATGGAAATATGACAAGAAATATACATCGGAAGAGACAGCTTTTGGATTGAGAAACACGCTGAAAGATTGAAAACTAGTCTTATTTTTGATGTGCTTTGATGTAATCCAGAGACGCTAAGACTTAATAAGCTTTTTCAAAGGAGGGTGTTAATATGCCTGCATCATTTTTTCAATGTCATTCCATGTTTTATCCCTCTTGGTTTGCCGCATTTTGATTAACTCTCAATTAATTCAGTGTTTTTGTGTCCCACACAACATCCACAAAGAAAAATGTTTCCCCAACTAGTAGTTCTTCGAATTATTACATTATAGTAGGAGTGATGGGAGAATTTCAAACTCAGTATTCACAAATTATGTTTTCTATTGACTGTGTGGAGATTCTGCACATTCATCCTTAATGACCATGTAGGTCCACTCATTCATTTTACGGTATACCTCTGCTGCCCCCTTGTGTATCATGTAAAACATTAATTCATGGAACACTGTAGTTATAGTATATGGAATCTTGTATGCCTGTCAACTTTAGGGATACATTCATCGAATTAATCGGCTTTTCTAGGCATAATGTGGGAAAAGATTTAACATTTACCTGAATCGAAAAGTATAGAAATTACAGTCAGTTCAAGGAGAGAAGGGAGGCTACTGGGGTACAGACATGTTCTATGTCTACCCCCTCCCATTAATAGGAAATATCCATTACATACAGAAAGGAAAAGGTAGCCTAGGTAGAATACATTTTTCACCTCAATGAAAATTATTTGTTTCCAGTTCTTGCCCACAAGGAACATCAGTAGAGCATTGATTTTAATTGATGATGACACTCTCGAATAAGTCTCTTTAAAGAAAATACATTTTATTAAATGTAACTGTTCTCTGCCTGGGTTTCTATGAAATTATCATTATAATTTGGAGTATATTTTACGTATTGGGGATTCATTTGACACAACATGGATTTGAATCATTTGCTGTAGTGCTCATATGCTTCTTGGGCTTAAATGTATTTTCATTTGATGACTTTATGCCACCTAGTGGTATTTTATATTATGTCTCAACTAATGGCATTTGTCCTAATGTGAGAGTCACATACAGTGGAGGAAAAAAAACATTTGATACCCTGCTGTTTTTGTACGTTTGCCCACTGACAAAGAAATTATCAGTCTATAAGTTTAAAGGTAGGTTTATTTGATCAGTGAGAGGCAGAATAACAACAAAGAAATTCAGAAAAAGGCATTTCAAATAAGTTATACATTTATTTACAAAATCCACTGGGGATAAAATATTTTTTCCTTCACTGTAAGTACAGTGGATCTCAAGTGTTCATCCAAAATAATGTACCATCGAAAGCAGTTGCATGAGTCTATTTGAAGTGACTACAAGCTTTTCACATTTGCCCATTTTCACTTCTTTGCCCATTCTTCTTAGCAAAATTTCTCAAGCTCTGTAAAGTTGGATGGGGACCTTGATGAAAAGCAGTTTTCAACTCTTATTCTCCACGAATAGGGGATTTTCCAAATTGAATAATGATTTTGACTGTGCCACTTCAGAACATTGGCCTTATTGTTTTTCATCCACTTCAGTGTGGTTCTGGCTATATATTTGAGGTTCATTGCCCTGCTGGAGGTTCAGTTGTCTCCCAAGTTATAGGTGATTGGCAAACATCAGGTCTTCTTCCTAGTTGTCACTGTACCTGTACATTTTACCCTTTATCTTCAAAAGCATTCTAAGCCTCCCCATAGCATCATGTTGATTGGTAGGGATGGCATTCTCATGGTAATACTAGGCTTGTGCCAGACATAGCACTTCAGACTATAGAATCTTCTTCTTCTACTTGATCTCAGTCTCCCACTTGGCTTCTGGAGATTTGATGTGAGTTGTTTTCTGCAATGGCTTTTTGTCAGTCCCTCATAAAGGCCATTTTTGTGAAGAACCCTCTCGTCCAGAATGACAATGTGGATTCAGTGGTCTCTAACTTACTCCCTGCTTTCATGCCTGTCAGTCGCATAGTGCAACTCTGTCATCAGTCGCTAGTCTTCTGCTTCTGCTATTCTTTCTTATTTTCTTTTTAATATTCTTTTAATCTTTTAATGTTTTATCTTTGTTTTAATTTTGTTCTATGTTTGGTAAATTGTGTTTAATTTTTCAAAGTCATCAAATAGTTATTTTATCAAGGAATGGCACTGATGAAGGAGCTAAGAGAGATTGTTTGGGGAACGGCTCAACCGTCTGGAAGATTTTGTAAACCGAGCTCTCCTCCGGTCGGACTATCCATGCTATCCTGAAAGTTCCAAAGTTTACCATACGCTTGACAAAACCGGTCAACAGAACGAGCGACACCAAAAAGGTGAAGGACTGAATGAGACAATTAAGCAGCTTGAAATACTTGAGCGTGAGCAATACATTGACTCTATAGCAGCAAGCCTAGGTGCTGAGCTACCAAATGCTAACAGACAGATTACTTTACACAGGAATACATCAAATCCTGACCACCTCGTCACGGACCTGGCTGACACGCTCCCCTGGACGTATGCTAACATCACTGGATTAAACGCGGAGACTTCCAAAGCGGCTGTCCTTAATGATTCAAGTTACTGACACGGTGCTATACCGCAGGCATCGACTCCAGCCGAAACCCAAGTTAGAGCCCCAAAACCACTGCTTGGACAAGGACAAGAAGAAATATTGCTAGCTCCACATTTGATAAGCCAGATGCTACATAGATTGGGGATGATATAAGCACAGGATAAAGTAAATTGACATTTTCAATATCTTTTGGAACTGCAAGAAACGCTTTAGACTTGGAGTTCATCCAAACATCACGGGATGCCAGCTGTTGGTGCCAACATACGGCACGCCTTTGGAACACCATACCCAAACAGGATAAGCATGAAGGACAACACCCATAGACAGAGTATTTACCCCCCCCTTCCCCGATCCTCTGACTAAAATCACAGAATGTTTCGAAAAGGTGTCCTTGTCCCAAGCGGGCGCTCAACAACCCCTACCTTCCCCCCCACCACAACCGTCCTCTGTCCTTTCACCACTCCCATCCTCCCCCCCTCCACCGCTCTCATCCTCTCCAACTCCACTACACTCCGCTCTCCCTCCACCACCCTCTCCACTTCCATCATCACACAAACCTGGGAGCCGGTCTTACCCAAAAAGATTACTGCTCACACTCCCCAAGTCCAACCCCACCCCCCCAAAACAAGTACTTAGGCATTGTCAAAAACCTTGATGTGCATTGGGTCCCTGCTATTGTAAAACTAGCAATGCCGACTGTATTGAGAACAAGCTTGGACCCAGTATCTCTATTCCTTTGTTGATTAGAAATAGAAGGAATCGAGTGCTTGCATTTAATGATGGATGATTTTGCTGAACTACTTTCTCACATATCCATTAATTATACATGGTTTATTATAATCAGGGATTTTAACATCTGCATAGATAATGGTACTGACAAACATGCCAAAGATCTTTTTGCACTACTTGACACTTTTGATTTCACTCAACATGTGAAAGAACGTACACACACTCGTGGCCACATTCTTGATCTGATCTCTAAAGGGCCAGACATTTCCTCTGTCATGGTTAAAGACTTGGCACTGTCTGATCATTTCTGTGTATTTTTTGAAGCACTGATCACCCCTGAAGTTCAAGTAACAGTTTATGTTAGGAAAAGGTACATTAATGAGAGCACCAATGCTCAGTTTATGGTGGCCATGGCTATCTTGCCAACATTATTTGCAGAGTCAGTTGATAAACTCCTAAATGACTTTAACGCCAAAATAATGAATGTCATTATAAGGTAAAGAAAACTAAAAAAGAAAGCACCTTGGACAAACAAGATGGCGATAACTGCCCTGAAAAGAGTATGTAGCAAAACGGAACATAAGTGGAGAAAAAATAAACTTAAAATTTATGACATCCATAAACAAAGCCTTTGTAGCTTCAATTATGAGTTACGCAAGGCTAAGCAGCAACATGTATCGGAATGATAAACAACAATATCAACAATACCCGCACGCTATTTGCTATGGTTGACAAGCTAACAAACCCGCTAGGTCAGACAGCATCAGAACATGTCTACGGTTAAAAGCAATGAATTTGCGTGTTACTTTGGTGAAAAAATCTGAAGTATGAGACTGTGCATCAGAACAACACAGTCCAACAATGCCACTGTACCATCACTAAAACCACCAGGACATAAATCAGTCATTATGTCGGTTTTTAATACAATTGATCAAAAAACCCTAGAGGAAACAGTTTGTCTTCTTAAAGCATCCACATGTTGTCTCGACACCCTGCCATTTGTCTTTTTTAAAACTATTCTTAACTCTATAATAATGGACCTACAGCAAATAGTTAAAAGCTCCTTTAGATCAGGATTTTTTTCCAAAATCCCTAAAAACAGCTGTCATTAAAGCTCTACTAAAAAAGAGAAAACTGGATGCATCTAAATTAAACAACTATAGACCTATTTCAAATCTCCCTTTCATAGCCAAGATCATTGAGAAAGTTGTCTTCAATCAACTCAGCAACTTTGTGAACTCAAATGGTCTCTAAGACAAATTTCAGTCAGGCTTCCGACCTCACCACAGCACTGAAACGTCTCTGATTAAAGGTCTGAATGATATACGGCTGAATACCGATTCAGATAAAATAACAGTCCTTGTTCTATTAGATCTCAGTGCTGCATTTGATACTGTAGACTACAGAACTCTAGTCAACAGACTGTAAAATTGGGTAGGACTGTCCGGGACAGTTCTTAATTGGTTTAGGTCTTATTTGGTTGGTTGAAGTTACTTTGTCACTATCGGCAATCACAAATCTGATAGGGTGGCTATGACATGCGGAATTCCCCAAGTATCAGTTCTCAGACCGCTTCAATCTCTATATGCCACCTCTGGGCCAAATTCTACAGAACAACAACATCAACTACCATAGCTACGCAGATTATATTCAAATATATATGGCTCTCGAACCGCCGGAAGATAGCTCAATAGACGCATTGTGTCACTGCATAGACCAAGTAAGTACCAGGATGAACCAGATTTTCTACAATTAAACCAAGATAAAACTGAGATTATTTTATTTGGCAACACAAACAGACAGAAAAAGTATTACTAAAGAGCTTGATTCTCTGGCCCAAAAGACCAGAGACCAAGTGCGTAATATTGGTGTTCTAATAGACTCTGACCTCACGTTCTCCAGTTAAAACAAAACGGTCATCAAAACAGCCTTCTATCATCTTAAAAATAAAGCTAGAATCAAGGGCATGCTGTCCCCCAAAGACCAAGAAAAGCTTATCCATGCTTTTATCTCTAGTAGAGTTGACTACTGTAAATGGGCTCTTAACTGGACTTCCCAAAAAGACTATTGTAGCGACCCGCGCAGGCAGCTGGGGGTTCTAGGTTAGACTGTTACCTTTATGTCTGGCAAATGGCTGTCTGCCAATCCCCAGGATGCCTGGTAGGTGTGGAGGCCGTGCATCCTGGTGATTGGCATAGAGCCTTGGTGGGGGGTTGGCCAGGGGAATAGTTGGGGTGATAAGACCAGGTTGGGTTTGGCGCTCTTTCTCTTTCGCCCGGGGTTTTCATGTTAGCAGGTTTAACATTTAACGTGTTGGTTGTGTTTTGTTTGGCGTGGGCTACGGCCAGACAGTAGCCGGTGTTAGGTGAGAATAAACCGTTGGTTCTACGTCATCCCCTGTCTGGACAATTGATCCTTTCCGATTAGCCAGGTCATTACACTATGAAAAAGCTGCAACTCATTAAATATGCTGCAACAAGAATGTTAAACGGGACCAAGAGAACAGAACACATTACTCAGATTCTTAAATCTTTGCATTGGCTTCCAGTCAGTTATAGAATAGATTTTAAGGTGATGCTTTTAGTCTACAAATCACTGAATGGTTTATCTGATATGTTTGAAGAATATCAACCAAGCAGGCCTCTAAGATCTATGAATTCAGGCCAGCTAGTAGAGCCCAGAGTCCAAACTAAACATGGCAAAGCGGCATTTAGTAGATATGCGGCACACAACTGGAACTACCAGAAGCTACCAGAAGATCTTAGATATGCCCCAAACCTATCCATTTTCAAGTCCAGTTTAAAAACACTGTTTTCACGTGCCTATGACTGAGGGCTTGACCTCACAATGTGCCCTATAGCTTTAATAGATACTTTAAAAGCAACATGGAATCTTTAAACAAGACTTTTTAATTTTAATAACTTTTTTGAAATCATTCTTAATTCTCCTTTAAACTTTTATCTCTATTTCTTTTTTGTTCATGTCTGTGTTAATCAAACTGTTAAAATTATATTTCTCTTATAAATTCCTGTAAAGCGCGTTGAATTGCTTGTATGTGTGATTTGTGCTATATAAATAAACTTGATTGATTGAAAACATATTTTTAATGAAATGTAAACAACATCTAATGATAAAGGTGATGCAATTTAACCAAAAACAATGAAATGTTAACCATGATATCATTTATTCTACAAAACATGCCATTTCCTACAGTAGAAAGGGTTAGGACACCCTATGCCCCAATAGCTGGCAGTGCCCCTTTCTTCTGTAATAAACTCAATAAGACATTTCCTGTAACTGTCTACGTTTTTCCGACTCATCCTGTAACGTGTGGCATTTGTGGGATATTGTAGTTAAGATTAGGTATGTGTGGGGTGCTGTTAGAAACTAACAGGGCCAGTGAAGCTGAACTTAGAAAAAGCAAGCCAGGCTGGAGTGATAAAATGTTAATTAGTACATTCCAGAGTAGGGCCATGAGTCAAGAGATCAAAGGGGGAATAGGGGGACCTGGTTTATTGTCTGTTGCCTTATCACACTGACCCTGAGGCGGACAGGGAACCCCGGAGGGGAAGGGTAAACACAATTTAGGTGATATCTCCGGGCAGACTTCCTGGCACCAGCACCCCCTTCAACTGTCCTCTTCGTCTACCTCCGAGGTCACCAGATGGCCCCACGATCAGAGATGGGGTCTGCATGAAAAGGACACGCCCACCCAGGAAGCCCACTCAAGAGATTACATCCAATGATTGAGGGGTGGGAGGGGCTGTATATAAACTGTCTCCAGGTGAAAGTAATTCAGATCTTTTCTACTGTACTGTGGGGAACGATCTCCAGATAGCTGTATGTAATAAAGGTGTTTTGTTTGGAAAGACTTGAACCGCGTGGACATTCTCTGATTCGGACCCGGGGGAAGCAGATTTTGAACTCAACACGATGAACTGAACCAAGGCGCAGGAAGTAAAACAGAAAGTCAAATTTATTCGAACTGTTGTGCAACAAAATAACGAAATAAGCCTACACGACTATGGAGCGCCACTGCTCCTAACAACAGGTAACATGTAACAATCACGGACACAGAGACTAGACACACAAGGGCTTATATACTGTGTTAACAGGTGGCACCTGTTAGGAATCAGGGAGGGATGCGTTCACAGGACATGGGGGAAACAGGACAAAACACACACGATGGCGACTAGAGGGCGGGCGACGTTGAACGCCGGATCGCCACGCGATCAGAGGAGGGCCCGTCCTGGGACGGCAACGTGACACATCCATGGAGAATTTCTTAGGCTAGCTGATGTTTGCGGGGGGTTTCTTTCATGCACAGCCCAGCACTCATCGCCACGCGATCAGAGGAGGGCCCGACGGCAACGTGACAGTACCCCCCCCCCCCCCGACACGCAGCTGCGCAAGGCCGCCGGCCCCGGGGACGACGCGGAGCGGGGCGGTCCGGATGGCGCCGATGGAAATCCCGCATGAGAGAAGGGTCCAGGACGTCTGCCCGGGGCACCCAGCTCCGCTCCTCCGGACCGTAACCCTCCCACTCCAAGAGATACTGAAGACCCCCCCCCCCCGACGCCGCGAATCGGACCGCATACGAAGGGGCCCCGTTGACGTCCAACGGAGGAGGGGGAGTCCCCCACACAGCATGCTCCTGGAAAGGGCCAGTCACCATCGGCCTGAGGAGAGACACATGAAATGTCGGATTGATGCGATACGAAGCAGGTAAAAGCAATCTATACGAAACCTCATTGACTCTCCTCAGGACTTTAAACGGCCCCACAAACCGCGGGCTCAGCTTCCGGCAGGGCAACCGGAGCGGCATGTTCCGCGTGGACAACCAGACACGGTCACCCGGTTCGTAGTCGGGCGCGGCAGAGCGGCGCTGGTCGGCGGCGGCCTTGTGACGCCGGGCCGCCCTGCCGAGGTGCACGTGGGCCGAACGCCAGACGGAGGCCGCCCTCCGGAACCACTCGTCCACTGCGGGCACTTCCGAAGCCTCTGCATGCCACGGGCCCATAGACGGCTGGTACCCCAGCACGCACTGAAACTGCGTGAGCAGGGTAGAGGTGCTCCGGAGGGAGTTCTGGGCGTATTCGGCCCACCGCGCTGTTTGCTCCATGCAATACGCGCGCAAGAACCTGCCGACCTCCTGGTTAACCCTCTCAACCTGGCCGTTGGATTCAGGATGGAACCCGGAGGTCAGGCTGACCGCGACCCACAACATCCCCATAAACGCCTTCCAAACCCTGGAAGTAAACTGGGGGCCCCGGTCAGACACTATATCCTCCGGGACTCCATAGTGCCGGAAGACGTGAGTGAATAACGCATCCGCGGTCTGCAGGGCCGTCGGGATACTGGGCAAGGGGAGCAAGCGGCAGGCCTTCGAAAACTGATCCACAACGACCAGGATGGTGGTGAAACCCTGTGAAGGCGGTAAATCAGTCAGGAAATCAACACATAGATGTGGCCATGGAATAGGCAATGGAAGTAGTTTACCTGAGGGTAAGTGCCTGGGAGTCTTACTCTGGGCCCAACCCGAACAGGAGGAGACGTAAATCCTGACGTCACAGGCCAAAGTAGGCCACCAGTATTTGTCCTTCACTGCCGCTATGGTCCTGCCCACGCCAGGATGACCAGAGGAGGGTGACGTGTGGGCCCATAACAGGAGCCTGTCCCTCACCTCCTCAGGCACGTACGCTCGACCCTCCGGACACTGAGGCGGGGAAGGCTCCGCCCGCAACGCTCTGCGTATCTCCGTGACGACCTCCCATTCCACTGGAGCCATGATGTGGGACCCCGGGAGAATGGGGGAGGTATCCACGGGCCTCTCCTCTGTGTCATGCAGGCGGGACAGGGCATCTGCCTTAATGTTTTTAGACCCTGGAATATAGGACAAAGTAAAGGCAAATCTGGTTAAAAGGAGGGCCCACCTGGCCTGACGGGAGTTAAGTCTCCTCGCTGAGCGGATATACTCCAGGTTCCTGTGGTCGGTCAGAACGAGAAAGGGGTGTTTGGCCCCCTCGAGCCAGTGCCTCCAGGCTGACAGGGCAGTGACCACGGCGAGCAGCTCCCGATTCCCCACATCAAAGTTCTGCTCCGCCGGGCTGAGCTTCCATGAAAGGAAGGCACAGGGGCGGAGCTTCGGTGGAACCCAACCTCGGACGCGTCCCCCTCCATGATGAACGGTAGTTCTGCGTCAGGGTGCGCCAGAACCGGGGCAGAGGAAAACAGGGCCTTCAGGGAGGTGAAAGCCCGGTCTGCCTCGGCTGACCATCGCAACCGGCTGGGCGCCCCCTTCAACAGTGAGGTAATCGGGGCTGCCACTTTGCCAAAACCCCGGATAAACCTGCGATAGTAGCTGGCAAACCCTAAAAACCTTTGAACCTCCTTAACGGTGGTCGGTGTAGGCCAATTACGCACAGCCTCGGCGCGTGCGTCCTCCATCTCCACCCCCCGGGAGGTAATACGATACCCTAAGAAAGAAGTGGATGACTGGAAGAACGAACATTTCTCAAGTTTAACAAACAATGAATACTCCATCAGCTTCCGCAATACACCGCGGACGGTGTCAACATGCGCGGCCCGAGTGGCCGAGTAAATTAGGATGTCATCAATATAAACGACCACCCCCTGACCCCGCATGCCCCTAAACAAGTCGTCCACGAAGGATTGAAAAACCGATGGGGCATTCATCAAACCATATGGCATCACGAGATATTCGTAATGACCCGAG
The DNA here is from genome assembly GCA_016801125.1 of Novumbra hubbsi. Lineage (NCBI taxonomy): Eukaryota > Metazoa > Chordata > Actinopteri > Esociformes > Umbridae > Novumbra > Novumbra hubbsi. The sequence goes on from JACXGK010000449.1 coordinate 86,948, forward strand.
GTGGTACTGAATGCAGTCTTCCATTCATCCCCCTCTCTGATACGGATTAAATTGTAGGCACGCCGTAAGTCAAGCTTCGTAAAGAAACGGGCGCCATGCAGAGATTCCATAAGCGGACCGATTAAGGGCAAAGGGTAAGTATATCTTACCGTTACATCGTTCAGCGCACGGTAATCAATGCATGGCCGTAAACCAGCGTCCTTTTTCTTTACAAAGAAAAAACTCGAGGACGCAGGTGACGTGGAGGAGCGAATATAACCCTGACGTAAAGCCTCCGTAATATACTCGGACATCGCCATCGTCTCCGTGCGAGACAGGGGATATATTCGACTCTTGGGTAATGCACAACCAGAACGCAGGTCTATGGCGCAATCCCCAGACCGGTGGGGAGGTAATTTACTGGCCTGCGTTTTACAAAAAACGCGTGCAAGGTCTCGAAATTCGGGAGGAATGTGCACAGTGGAAGCAGTGGACGGACTTTCCACCGTTGTACTGCAAATAGACTTCCCAAGACACTTACCCTGACACCCCACAGACCATCCCGTGAGAACCCTCCGAGACCATGAGAATGAAGGATCATGCAGTGCTAACCAGGGAAGACCTAAGATGATGGGGAAAGTTGGAGCGGATATGACATACAACGTAATGTCTTCCGTATGAAGGCCGCACTGCATGCGTAATGGAGGAGTCGACTGAGTTACTGCTCCCATGCCTAAAGGCCTTTGGTCTATGGACCGGATAGGGATGGGAGGAGTGACAAATCGCAGCGGTAACTGTAACCGTTTGGCTAATTCGGAATCTATGTAATTTCCCGGTGCCCCGGAATCGATCAAGTCGTGGCACGGGTTCAGAATGGGTATGTTAGGGAAAGAAACAGGAATTTGGAGGTGGTCGACGGATTGCTCCCACGGAACAATAGGCTGCGTTACCAGACGGCGCGTATGGGTGCCCCGTTTGCTCCTACCTCGCCCGGATCCTCTCCTCGGGGGGTGGACGTCGGGTGTGTCATCCCGACGCGGGGGCGAGCCCATCTCCATGGCCTCCGCGGCTGGGGGGCAATCCGGAATGGATGAAGAGGGACCCCGTCGCTGACACCGGCTAGACATGATGTTGTCCAGTCTAGTGGCCATGGAGATGAGCTCGTCCAAACTCGCTGTGACGTCGCGACATGCGAGCTCCTGACGAACCCCCGCGTCGAGACTGCACACAAATGCGTCCCGAAGCGCACGCTCGCACCACCCCGACTCCGCAGCCAGGGTCCTAAACTCCAGAGCAAACTCTTGTACACTCCGCTGTCCCTGGCGGAGGAAGAACAAGCGCTCCCCTGCCTCACGCCCTTGTGGCGGATGGTCGAATACCATGCGAAAGCGTTCGATGAACAGTCGGTAATCGTCCAGTTCTGGACCCCCCCGTCTCCAAACGGCGTTGGCCCACGTCAGTGCCTTCCCTGTCAGGCACAATATGAGAGCCGACACCCGCTCTCTATTCGAAGGAGAAGCGGGTCGGCTGCTGAACACGAGGTCTAATTGCAATAGAAATCCTTGACAGTCTGCTGGCCGGCCTGCATATTCCCGCGGAAGGGCGATAGGTAATCCGCTGGCGGGCGATGGTGCTGGAGGAGGTGCAGGAGACGCCGGCAGTCGGTGTAGGATCTCGGAGACCGCATCCCTCAGCTGGTTTAGCATGGTGTTGTGTTCAGACAAGCGCTGCTCCAGCCGAGCAGGCGAGGCACTTCCTGCTTGGTCCATCTTGTTGGTCCGTGATTATGTAACCTGTGGCGATGAACTGAACCAAGGCGCAGGAGGTAAAACAGAAAGTCAAATTTATTCGAACTGTTGTGCAACAAAATAACGAAATAAGCCTACACGACTATGGAGCGCCACTGCTCCTAACAACACGTAACATGTAACAATCACGAACACAGAGACTAGACACACAAGGGCTTATATACTGTGTTAACAGGTGGCACCTGTTAGGAATCAGGGAGGGATGCGTTCACAGGACATGGGGGAAACAGGACAAAACACACACGATGGCGGCTAGAGGGCGGGCGACGTTGAACGCCGGATCGCCACGCGATCAGAGGAGGGCCCGTCCTGGGACGGCAACGTGACACATCCATGCAGAATTTCTTAGGCTAGCTGATGTTTGCGGGGGGTTTCTTTCATGCACAGCCCAGCACTCAACGTAATTTCAATAGGATTAAAAACCAGACAATGACTTGGCCATTCCTGAACCATTTGTGCTCAGGTCTCCGTCTAAACTGTCCAAATGGTCATCGTCTGGGATTCCGTTCAGAAGTTACTGGTGATATTCCATACATCTCACCCAAGCTAAACAATTCATCAGTCTTTTTTTGTTCTGGTGGTCCAGACAATGCCAATGGAAGTCCCTCAGCATGGATGGGTTGAGATGTTTGACAGGGGCTGCAGCTCCGCTCCTCCAGCCCGAACCCCAGCCTCAGCGGTCCATCCCAACCGGGCCGGCCAGCCCTTCAACAGGGAGGTGATTGTGCTTGACCAAAGCCCCAGATAAACCTGCGGTAAAAACCCCGAAAACTTTGAAATTACTTAACACTATATGAAAATATAAGAAAATGATATCTTCGATCTCGATCAAATTCCAGAACCCTGCAATATTTGCTTTTCCTAGATATGTGTTTTATCATCCAGTATTTTTTTATTTTCTAAATCACACCGAGAAAAGCTGATTTAAGGCTATTTCACTCCTGCTCAATATTAAATAGAAGAAATTCTAAATAACAGAAGAATCGTATACAGGAGCCCTTGCGACATCTGCTGATAGAAAAGAGAATTGCAGCCTTAGAATGCAGGAAAACAAATGGCAGAACATGCACCGGGCAAAAAATTTACATTGAACAGTAATTAAATTGACTTAAATCAGCTTTTCCGAGTGTGATTTTGAAAATGTAAAAATACTGTGTGATAAAACACACATATCCAGGAAAAGTAAAAAAACAGGGTCCTGGAATTTGATCGAGAGCGAAGATGTATATTTATTTCCTCTTCACTGGGTAAAATTTGCCCGCTCTTGGACTTCGGTGTTAAATTCATAGTTAGCCAAAATACATGAACGCACAACGCTATTCATGGAAAGATGAAAGTAGGTCGGCTGGTCAGCGGTTAGCTGACAATATTGTTATGCGTCTGCGAAAAGGAGATGTAAAATCAGTGTTCAATGTTCAGCGCTCAATTGTGAGCTCTGCCAGACATGTTAGCTATTTGACTATAGACCAAATCTATTGATTTGCGACGCCCTCTTTAGGTGGGGGATGGGTGTATTCTTTACTAGCACAAACAAAGAAACCTTGAGCACAATGCAATGGCCAAGACTAACCTATTAGAGGATCCACTAATTACACATACCCAATAGATTGCTCATTTTCATATCAGGTGATTGTACATAAATGTTTCAAATGTAATTTTAACAGCTCCTCCCTGTCCAGCCTATTGTGTAGTAGGGAGATGATTGAAAATGAAGGTTAGGCTCTATAGATTATGTTATGCGTTATTATGCGTTATTTTTTTGTTTATTTTTCAATTGGTGGAACATGTTTGATGCTCTTTTAAATGTCACTTGTTTTATATAGTGATATTTGGGTTTCGTGAGCAGGTCGATTTATTGCGAAATTGGCCTTAGATCGACAGTGTGGTGAATGCGCAAGACAATCTCCTTGACATCGCCAGTTAAGTTGCCAAAGTCATTTTGATGTTATATTTTCTTCTTTGCTACTTGTATTATTCCACCAATTTTCCCCACTTCAATGTTGAGAGCGATAGTAGAAACCGGGTATAAAACCAAGCCAAAACGGCGTCTTTACACATTGTAGTTACTGCAATCGTTACACCCTTATCTTGAAAACCAAGCAAACTGAATCAAAACACTATCACAATATAAAGATAAGACACACAAAAGTTTCGGCCTTGACTTTGGATCCGTACAAGAAGCGCCATCTAGCGACCTTTACGTGTCAGTAAATACGTCTGTAGATTCATGGGCAAATTTTGCCCTAATGGCGTTTTTGGGGGGTAACAATGGCTCAGCGCTTCTAATAATAATATAATACATTGAATTTATATAGCGCTTTTCTAAAGACCCAAAGACGCTTTACACTTGAGTAGTCAATACACAAATAATGAAAAGAAAAAGGACTAGGACGAGACAATGGAACGAGGGGAAGGGGAGGGGCTATGGGAAGGCTTGTGTGAATAGATGAGTCTTGAGACGGTGGATGT
>JACXGK010000449.1:91303-110974 GCA_016801125.1 Novumbra hubbsi
GTAGCCTTGACCGGGGGATGATGAGGTTGCCAGCTGTTGAAGAGCGCAGTGACCGAGAGGGTTGGTATTGGGGAATAAGATTAGAGAGGTATGGAGGAGCAAGCTGATGGAGGGTTTTGTAGGTGAGAAGAATAATTTTATAGTCAATGCGCTGGGGAACAGGGAGCCAGTGAAGTTCCCGGAGGATAGGGGTGATGTGCTGCCAGGACTTGGTGTGGGTGAGGAGCTTCTAGTGTTAACTGTGGTAGGAGTGGGCCAATTAAGCACGTCCATGGCGCGCAATTGTTCCATCTAGAAAAGACACAGATGACTGTAAAAACAAGCATTTTTTCTCAGTTTACATACCGGTCATGCTCCAACAGTCTCTTCAGAACCCTGCGGACAATGGCGACATGCTCAGCCCGCGTAGTTGATTACCCAAGGATGTTGTCAATGTTGACCACCCCGCCCTTGCTTCGCATGTCCCTGAAGATGTCATCCACAAAAGACTGAAGACTGATGGAGCATTCATTAGACCTTATGGCATGTGTAGAATTCAAACTACTTCCCCCGAGTCCTGAATCAGAGAATGTCCCCACGGTGTGGAATATTTTTGTTAAAGATTAGCTGTTAGAAACCAACAGGGTGGTCGACGGTGAAGCTGAACTTAGAAAAAGCAAGCCAGGCTGGGGTGTTAAAATGTTAATTAGTACATTCCAGAGTAGGGCCATGAGTCAAGAGATCAAGGGGGGGAATAGGGGGACCTGGTTTATTGTCTGTTGGCTTATCACACTGACCCTGATGGGGACAGGGAACACAGGAGGGGAGGTGTGAACACAATTTAGGTGATATCTCCGGGCAGACTTCCTGGCACCAGCACCCCCCCTTCAACTGTCCTCTTCGTCTGCCTCTGAGGTCACCAGATGGCCCCACGATCAGAGATGGGGTCTGCATGAAAAGGACACGCCCACCCAGGAAGCCCACTCGACAGATTATATCCAATGATTGAGGGGTGGGAGGGGCTGTATATAAACTGTCTCCAGGTGAAAGTAATTCAGATCTTTTCTACTGTACTGTGGGGAACGATCTCCAGATAGCTGTCTGTAATAAAGGTGTTTAGTTTGGAAAGACTTGAACCGCGTGGACATTCTCTGATTCGGACCCGGGGGAAGCAGATTTGAACTCAACAACGGTCAACTATTTCCAAAGTAAACGCCTTTTATTACCGATATATCTGGAGATCGTTCCCCAAAATACAGCTAGGACGATCTGAAGTCCGTTCACGTCGGACACATTTTATGTAGCCTATTCCCCACTCAGTCATTGTATAGAAATTGCTGAGCGCACTTCCTGGGTGGGCATGTCCCTTCCTGCAGCCCCCATCTCCATCCGTGGGGCCCTCTGATGGCCTCGGAGTCCGACGAAGAAGACAGTTGAGGGGGCAGGCTGGCGCCAGTAGATCTGACCTCGGCTAGCTCGTTTCCATCCTCCTCCTTGTCTGCATCTGTGGGTCCAGCTAAAAGACCATAAACCTGTCTTGCTATACATTCTATGTCCTTGCCTCTAATCCCTTGATTTATAGTCCTACCTCTGGAATGCACTTATTAACATTTACACCCCCGGCTGGCTATTTTCAGAGTATACGCCCACCGTTTGCTTCTAATAGCACACACACATCTAATCTTAACTAAAAGATTCCACACATGACAGGATCATCATAATGACCTGAAGTGGTACTAAATGCAGTTTTCCACTCGTCTCCCCACCGAATGCACACAATATTATACACGCTCTTGAGATTCAGTTTTGTGAAGAAGCACGCACCTTGCATTGACTCTCACAGAAGATATCAATGGCAGGGAAAACTAAACCTGACCGTGACATCTGTCAGGGCTCTATGGTTGATACAGGGACACAGAACCCCCATCCTTTTTTGACACAAAAAAGAAACTTGAGGAGGCAGGTGAAGTGGAGCGGCAAATAGATCCCTGTCGCTGGGATTCAGAGACGTAGGTAACCCTCGCCTCCGTCTACGCCCGAGACACAACCCTTGGGTGAGGCACAACCAGGCAGCATGTTTATCGTGCAATCCCCTGGCCGATGTGGGAGTATTTTATTTGCCTGCGCTAAGGAAAACAAATGAGCGAGGTCCTTATATTCCAGAGGAATGCACACAACAGTGGCACTGTCCGAGCTTTCCACTGTGGAGGCGCATAATGAAACACTTAGACACCTATCTTGACACTCCCACAACCACCCAGTGAGAACCCTCCAGGACCAGGAGATGGAAAGATTATGGAGTGCTAACCATGGGAGGCCTAAAATGTCGTCCAGCTCGTATCCACCTCTATACAGCGTTAGCCCACTCCTGAAACAGGCTGAAACCTTTTCTCTCTCGGTGGCCGTTCCATGCATGGTCTTAAAGTACAAGTCCAGCTGGAGAAGGAACCCTGGCAATGAGCTGCTTGTCTGTTGTATTCCCTGGGAAGGTATAGGTGTAGTCCGCTACGAGCCTCAGGGGCTGCGCTGTGAGGTCGCTGATCCGGAGTGTGCAATCCCTTAAGTCGGTGGAGCGCTTGGATCCCCTGTGACATGGTTGCTCCCAAATTTGCCAACATGTCTCCAGGTTCAGCAACGTGGTCCGCAACGATGGCATCCAAATGAGCTTCTTCTTGGTCCATATTGAGGTGCGTGTTTCTGTGACAGTTCAAAAACATTGCACCAAGGCACAGCAGTGTCAGACAGGTCTTTTAATAATCACCTGTGATCAACCGTAATCGGACATACAAATGTACAGCAATACAAAGCATCTTTACAACTTTGGAAGTGGCATGTTGCCAGGACAAATGACATGAACAATCACACACAAAGACACTGGGAAGGAGGAGAGCATTTAAACAAAGGGTAATCAGGGGCAGGTGCTTGAATAAACAGGTGACAATGATCAAGACCCGTGCCACGGTCAATGGCACAGGGAAATGGAACAGTGGCAGCTAGAAAGCCGGCGATGACGACTGCCAAACCCTGCCAGTAGCAGCAGGAGGCACACCCATGGCTAAAAAAATAACAATTCCCATCACACTTTTATTGCCAGTACACAATTTTCAATATATTATTTTTCCTATTTGGATAGTAGTTCCATATCTATACGTGTTTAACCAGACTGGCCCTGTTGTCACTTTCAACAGAACTGGGCATTGTCATACTGGAAGAATTACCTTAACTTACTTGGGAGTGCAGCAACAGCCTCTCTCGCTGGCTTGCATAGATTCTGTCAATATATATTTTATGCAACCACAAAAATAAATACAAACTGATACAGCCTCAATCACTGACTTTTTTTGTTTTGTCTTAGAGCTGCATGATTCCTTGAAAATCCTATACTGTTGAGTGTGAAAACCCCAGGAGGGAATACATTTTGGAACCAGAATGCCTGGCACAATTATTAGAACATGCTTACTCATTCAAACCATTGTAACATGTAATAAATCAGAAATTAAATGCTTAAATGCCTGTCCTGGGGTTTTATATACTAAGTCACAGCCATGTAGAAGTAAACCTTTGTGAACAAGACTGTGTTTTTCTACTATATGTTTATATATGTAAATGACAACAAAACGTTAGATATGATCTAAAATATCTATGCCAAATTACATTCAAATGTGAATCTATTAATATTTATACCTGACACCAAATTTTATTCCAGCATCTCATTCTCATCCCTAGCTGCTAAGATCAGATGCCTGTTATTTTAGATTTCTAATTACATCTATGGACAAGTTAGCTAACTCAATTACAACCAAGCATAGTATTTACTTAATTGTTTAATGTTTTACCTAGGGTACAAACATTACCCTAGGTTTGACTGTCTGTGCTGTCCCTCCTCGCACAAAGGAGCAGATAACGGTCCAGCAGCTGGGTTGATGCACTTTTACGACCCTGATGATTATGTGTAACCTAAAATGAATTTCCGACCATGACAGTTGCTAAACAGAACACTGCATAAAATGTGAGCACATATCATTGAAGTTAAGGGAATCCAGCATCCAGCATGGGAAGTCGAGGGCTTTGTGTTACTTTCATGACTGGGGCCTCTAGTCCTGTAGTTAGACTCCCGGCTGTTATTTCAGGGAAGACCCTTGGGCAGAGATTTATCATGAAGTCATCATGATAGACTTTTCCCTGCAGGGGGATGAGTGCCCTTGATAAGAGCAATGAAGACAGTATGGTCAATTGTGCAGAGCACACTGCACATCAATCAATCTTTCTAGCTCTCAGGCGATTCCACCAGAGTTTACAAGGCCTGCTGATTGATTAAATCAAATGTATTTTATAATGCCGTTTTTACAACAGTAAAGTGATTTTACAGACACCTAAAATCCCCACAGCAACAGTTCATGCACAGGGAATAGTAAAAACTCTCCAGTTGGGTCAAAGATAGCTAGAGGTGGCCAGTCCTCTTATGGCTTATTCGGACTGACATCTCAATACTGTGGCATATAACAACAGTGCCAATTAAAATCTGTGCCTCTCAATTAATGGAGCAGTGTAAATTGGTTGTCAATAAGAGCAATATCTCTTAAGTCATCCAGCAGATCTCCACTGTACAACAAATGAAGGCTGCACCCCTGGCTGGTCATCAAGTTATTCAAGAGGTGTGGCAGGGCCGACATTGATACACCAAAATTATGTGAACACCAACAGCCCAGCTAAGAATATGTAGACCACGCAAACTCACAGAGTGGGGTTGCTGAGTGCTAAAGAGCGTAGCACATACTAATCTATTATCTGCAGCTTTACTCACCATGGAGTTCCAAACTGCCTCTGGAAGCATAAGAACTGTACATTGGGAGATTCACAAAATGGCCTTCCATGGCCAAGCAGCTGTACGCAAGCCTCAAATCAACATGCGCAAAGCACAGTGGTGGCTGGAGCAGGCGGAAATGTTTTTTCTGGAATCACATGAATCAAACTATTATTATCATTATCTGTCAGTCTGATGGACAAATCTGGGTGTGGCAAATCCCAGGAGAACGCTAAGTAGCTAAATGCATAGCACCTAAGCTTGGTATAATGGTCAGGGACAGTGTTTTAATGTTTGGGCTGGGTCCCTTAGTTCCAGGAAATGGTAATTTTAATGATACGGGTTAAAAAGACATTTTAGACAATTGATTGCTTCCAACGGTGCAGGGAATCATTCCCTACATCGTCAAAGTTCTGGTTTATTTTGTGTCTCCGCATGATGGTTGGTGCAGATGTCTCTGCGTTACCCACACATTCAGTGTCCAATAAGTCTCCAAATTCTCAATGGCAGTAAACTTTACACAACAGCATTCACCAAATTAAAAAAGATTACCTGGATACATTTCTACTTTTCAAATTAACATTTCACTTACTACTGGAATAATAATAAAAAAGAAACATGCAAAAGAACAAGAAAACAACTAGCATTATAATCAACTCCAACAGGTCTGTCTCTTTCCCCTGGAGGAGTGGGTCCAGTAGCATAAGGAATCCATATGGGCAATAAATATGAAGCTGCTTTGGAAACCTTGCAACTGTCCAATGGCCTCCATTCTTGCTTCTTCCCCATGGGCCTGGACTATGTAAATATCGGCAAACAGTGAGGCAAGCGTTTTAGCCACTCACCCTAGTAATATTTACCAATTGTTGCTTAAAGCAACAGATGATGTATCCAATAAACAAATGGAATTTTCATGGCAGGTTTTCTTTCTAACAATGTCTCTTTGGGCAATTATACTAATCAGAAGGCCAAAGCAACTTCTGACTAGCTCGAGAACGAAACAGTCTAACCACTGGCTGGAAATCCCATTGAGAATATTTGTGCACTATATGCACCATTTTAAAATTGTAGTATGAATGGGTGAAATATGTTATTACTATATGCCAGTAGATTAGACTAAATCAACACTGTTGTAACACTCGGTCCAGCACAACACTGGGTTGTGCTGGACATTGTATGTGGAACACTATTATTTTGAAGTGCACCTCGGAATCAATAATTGTTTATCACGCGCACCTGTTTCCCCTTTAGTTAATGTGTGTGCGTATAAATGTCCCTTTGTTTGGTCTCTTGGTGTCGGTTGTTGTTGTCGGTTGTTGTTGTCGGTTGTTGTTGTTGTCGATGCAGCATGCAGCATTAACCGACACCCGACACCCGTTTTGTAGTACATGTTCTTTTGTTTGGTTAGTTGTTAATAAATCCACTTTTATTTGTTACAAAATGTTTGGACATGCCTCGTTTCCGCTCCACCATCGTGTCAAGCAAAATATTACAGCAAAATATGGCTCAGCCAAATATAAATTTGTGGAGGTTTCTTTTTCTATTTATTGTTTAGGAAATCTATTTTTCCTAACATTAAAAGCATTGCCACCATATAATGAAACATTTAAATAAACTATTGAACCAAATATATTTCCTAAGTACTGTAATTTGTGGTCTGTATACATTTGCAAGGCACTGTAACTTTTCCTTAAATTAAACAGCAATATAAGACCTTTGTTCTACATTTAACTCTCTTGAAACACAGTGTAACCTAAGTCCTTAATTTGGTAGGTTTGACTTGCATCCATTCCAGTGCTTTAAAAAAAAAAAGCAGAAGTGAATGAAGTTTGCATTAGAGGGGGCTCTTGCATCATTTCCTGAAGACTTGTTGCTATGCTACAATCCACTTTTCTGTTCTTATAATCAGTTAAAAAAAATCCATATTGCTGAAACCAAGCCGGATTGGCGCTCAGAAGGAGAACAATGGGAACTACGGGCTTCCATCAATTTAGAAATTCTGTTTCAAGGGTCACTCAAAGGTCATAGGTTAAGGGATGGGGGTTAGAAGAAAGAGCAGATGGAGGGCAGATTGAGCATAAAGGGCATGTGGCCAGGTGACAACTGGCTTAGTTTTTTTGTCTTTTTTAACCTCACATCTCTCACTAAGTTAAAACAGGATTTATCCTAAAAACAGACATTGGACCCCCAATATGGAAATGTAATGTTTAAAGTGTTTAAAGTTAAAACCTATGTCACCAGCTCTTCCTCTGCACAGCACACATTTACCATCACACCAAGTAGCCTGACAGACTCAGCTAGCAGCTGGAGTCATTACTTTGTAATTTATCAATTATACATTTTAAACATGGCATTTTATCGAGCCATATAAACAGCATTTATTCTGAAGCATACACTAACTGCCCCAGTGCCGGAGGAGCATTTGTTAATACTGTTCTACAATTAATTGTGGTCAGCAGGTCAAAGAAAGTTGTTTTTCTAAGAACATAAGAATCAAGCAAGTTCTGTCTGAGCCAACGCACAGTGGGCTTTGTTTAGGTAAATCCCAGGTACCCTATTTCTGCAGTAAATTGTCCACTAACTGGCATTACTGGTTGTGTTAAGATCACATTTAAAGGTTGTTAATTCTGACCGTTAAAATATTTATTTATTGTAATTTCAAAACCATTTATCTCACAAATGTTCCCTCTTATACTCTGCATACTTTGATTTACAGCTCAATGGTTAAATAAGTCCTAGACTGTCTAGTGAGACCATCTTGACACTCATTCACTTTAAGTGGGATAACGAGGCATTTTGTATACATTTGAAGCAAATACAAACAAGTGAAAGATGATAGGCGATGATCTTTCTCCACCAGCTTCAGCTTTTTTACAGTACGAGTTCCAAAAGAGTGCAAACACCCAGTTACTCTGTGCAGCTGCATTTCTAGAGTATCTGGGCGCCCACCCGCACCAAACCCCCCACACCCCATGAAGCACATTACAAAACAAGGGAAATCATATTTACTCTACAAATATAAAGTAAGTCATTGCTTAAAGACAAATATCTGTGTTCATATTAAAACAAATAATATATGTATATTAGAGACCAAGTCACGGCAACTTAAAATAACTTCCTTCATCTCTACCTTCATCAGGTGAGACATCTTGTTGAGGGGGCGAATGAATTTCAAGCAAAGCACATTGCGGAAAAACAGAAACGAGCACAATTGAATTTAGTCAGCTAGCTTTTAATATTTTAATGCAAGCACAGTCCACAAACACCCAATGGTTAAGATCTGTATGAAATAATAAAAAAACAGCTATTGGCAACAACAAACACTTGTTTTGTTTACTGTAACATTTTTACATGCAAAAAAACAAGCTTAGTTGTCATCTAGCATCGGTGTTGTTAGCCGTTGACAACCAATTAATTTAGCTGCTAATGGGAGAAACAAAAATCTTTGCATAGATAACTCATTCTATGCAAGGTTCTGCACTGTATACACAGCTATTGGCAATAAGAACTTAGTGTAACATTTTATACACATGTACTAATTCAAAGAGAAATAATAGCTATGGTTTATTAATCCCGCGTTTAGACAAAGTTAGCTAGTCTACTGCTTAACTAGCTAGCATTGAACTGACATGTGACCACCAACTTCCCAGATGTGTGGTGGGACAAACCCATTGGTTTAACTACTTTATTCAATGTTTTTTTCTTTTCCTCTTCTGTTTTCTTTTAATATTACCTGGCGGGTAATTCCGCTTCATGGTTGTTTGTTAAAACTAATTTATTCAGTTAATGCAACATGAGTCCATACTGGACAGTTAACAATGACGAGTCAACTCAATTTGCTGTGTAACATCTGGATAGAGCAACCATACTGAAAATGCAAGTGTTTCTGTTTGATTCAGGTTTCATCCACCCGAGGCAGGGGATGTGAGATGTGTTTCTAATGAACGTTTTCTATAATGAATGCTGAACCGGTAGCTTTTTTCCTAAAATAATGACGTAAAAAGACAGATTTGCTTTGATCAGAAAATCCAAGCAAGAAATTCATTTTAGCAAGAAATGCACATACTGTAGGTAAAGTCTAGTAAAAAGTAAGGTTGTAAAATAATTAATGTGATTCTTAGATGTAATATGTGGCCTAAACAACAACAATTAAAGAAATATAACCCTTAATATTATGGTCCATAATATTATCAGACATGTGACATTAAGCAAAGCATTCCATACCACAGCCTATAAATAAATCACTTCGGTAATTGGAAGGCAGATATTTGATGGCAGTTCGAATTGTTCAGTTTTAAACAATACTGTCTAAAGCTTTTACTTTTATAGTCCAAGCAACTGTAATTATTTTGCCATTTATGGCGTTTACAATTGTACAACAAACATGTTGTGCAAATGAAACATTGTTTTATGAAATGTTATTTCTTCCAACATAAACACAGGTTAGCTTTTATAATCTGAATGAACATATTTAATATTTTAACAGCTGGGGCTTTGCCTTATGGAAGCATGAACAAAACACCGAAAATGCTTGACATGTTAACCGATTGCCAGTATAGTACACTACACCTTGTCAATACAGAGGGAGAACAGAGACATTTGAAACACAATTTGGCATGCCCCTTGATGGTTTCCGAGGCAACCTCGTCAAACTCCTGCCATTCATTATACCAAGGGTGCCTGCATATGCCTTATTGTGCCACAATGGCAAGCGACATATCTCCATGACAACTGAATAGGGAAACTCTCTGATATGCTCAGACTTAGAGATGATCTGTGAATGATTTAAAAAGAAAGAGAATAAGGGCTTTCTGAAATATTGAATTTTGGATAAGAAAATAAACCCTAGTAATATACTGTGTTTGTTAAATCAAATTTGAGGTCACAAAGAGTGAGAGGTGAGACAATTGTGTGATGTCTCAATGTTCTATTGAGGGCCTAGGTTACTAATTCAGAGCCATGGCGAGCCATCTCTTTTTTCTCACGCTTGAGTCTAGCTATCTTGACAGCTTTTTGCAGTAAGAATACATAAGGTATGGTGTACAACCCCAAGAACACCATTCCAACCGTGAAGCATGGAGGTGTAAACATCATTCTTTGTAGATGCTTTTCTGCAAAAAGGACAGGACGACTGCACCGCCTTTAGGGGACGATGGGGGCCATGTATCGTGAGATCTTGGCCAACAACCTCCATCCCTCATTATGAGCATTGAAGATGGGTCGTGGCTGGGTCTTCCAGCATGACAACGACCCGAAACACACAGCCAGGGCAACTAAGGAGTGGCTCTGTAAGAAGCATCTCTAAGTCGTGGAGTGGCCTAGCCAGTCTCCAAACCTGAACCCAATAGAAATAGATCTTTGGAGGGAGCCGAAAGTCCGTATTGCCCAGCGACAGCCCCAAAACCTGAATGATCTGGAGAAGACTTGTATGGAGGATTGGGCCAAAATCCCTGCTGCAGTGTGTGCCAACCTGGTCAAGAACTACAGGAAACGTATAATCTCTGTAATTGCAAACAAAGGTTTCTGTACCAAATATTAATTTCAGATTTTCTGATATATCAAATAATTATGGCATGCAATAAAATGCAAATTAATTACTTAAAAATCATACAATGTGATTTTCTGGATTTTGTTTTAGATTCATTCTCTCACAGTTGAAGTGTACATATGATAAAAATTACAGACCTCTACATGCTTTGTAAGTAGGAAAACCTGCAAAATCAGCAGTGAGAGGTCCTGCAAAGAAGAATGGGAGAAACTGGCCAAAATAGGTGTGCCAAGCTTGTAGCAACATACTCAAAAAGACTTCATACTCAAAGATTTACATTTTCGTTCTTAATTTTTGCAAATCTATTAAAAGTATTAAAAGAAAATTCACTTGATCATTATGGGGTATTGTGTGTAGAATTGTGAGAAATGTTTTGAATATGGCTGTAACATAACAAAATGTGGAAAAAGTGAAGTGCTGTGAATACTTACCGGAGGCACTGTAGCCCACCTTATAAGCTTATGGCATGTGGCCTTTTTGCAACTTCACATTAACATGCATTAACTCTTCCCGTTTTTGACAGACTCTGTTGTTTACATGGTCTTCCAGACATAAGAAGCTTCATTAGCGATGAAGGGTTGACGACAACAACAATTTAAAAGCTACATGACACAGAGTAATGAAATTCAGACAGCGGAATCATCAATGCAATACATATAGGGCGACACTGAACAAAAACTTTGCACAGAATGTGGCACACAACATGCAGGCCTTGCAACTGAGCTAGTTACTGACACCAGCAGGTACGATAACTGCCACAGGGAAGAGGGAATAGGGGGGTGGAGAGAAAGGGAATGAAGAAAAAAGAGAGAAAGGAAGGTAAAAAAGTAAGTGTCATGCCACATGGATAGAATAAACACAAGACAGGCAGATAGTGCTGAGAGTGACGTATTTGTTTTGCGTTAGGCACAATTATCGTCAAGCATATGCTTTGTGTGCCTGCCAGCTTTCACAGGAGGGGCTGTGCAGAAGTACACACTTGAACTGATGGCAGATCTCATCAACTGCTACATTGATGGGCTGCTATCTGGGGTGCTCTCGGCTGTAGAGCCCTATTTCATCAACCTCTTGGTTCTCTGACAGATTTTGCAGATAGCTTCATCAATAAGTCAAATGCACTTACTGTCACTGGGTTGGTTGTAGCACCTAGCTATGAATGCACTGGCTGTATATCACTCTGCCAGCTAAATTACACAAATGTTGTTGTTTTTTTGGAGGAAGGTAGATGTTATCAGTAAACCATCTATATTAGCATAACTTTATCATTTAAATGCATGCGCAACCTCACACAGACAAACACCTCCAATCAAACCAAAATCATGAAGGGGCTGACTACAGCCCTGCAATAGGCACCAGGACCACCACCTGAAGGCAACTATTTTTATTATACAACCCTGTAATATAAAAAGTTGGGATGCTGTGTAAAATATAAAACAAACTGAATGCAATTATGAGCAAATCTTTTAAACACTAAATTAAATAGAAAAAAGTACTAAGACAACATATCACATTTATTTACTTAAAATTTAATTTTTTCTTGAATCCTTTTAAATCATTCAGTTTGCAAGGCTAATGGCAATGTACTTTTTCTATAAATAATCTTTCTTTGTCTACACTTATATTCTGCTATATTAAATTTAAACCACAGATTTGAAATAGGGTTAACGTCTGGACACCAGATTCTTCACTAAAATGTCGTAGCACTGGTTGAAGCTAATTATGCCTTTAACCCTAACAAGGTCCCTGGGACAAATGGATGGAACAATGTAGACCATGAAATATTCGCCAGCATAATGTACCGTAGATATGCAGTGTTTTTCTAAATATTATTCCAGTTGTTGACATCAAAGCCACCACTGTTTTTGCATTTCATATGTTTAATGTTAACATTTAAAGGTTGCTATACATAAATGGATATTGATTGAAATGTCTACGGCAGGGGTGTCCAAACTCTTTCCCATAAAGGGCCGAAAATCAAACTTGACTGAGGGCAGTGGGCCGAAAGTAACGTTGCATTATACTGAACTGTATTATATTAAATGGCGTGAAGTAGGGCTGTAAGATATTGGAATAAAACTGACATTGTGATGTTTGGTTTTTCTGTGATATATATTGTTAAATTAAAAATGACAGGACAAATTTCAAAGCTCTATTTGAGAATACTTTTTGACTTCTTTTAAGTTTATGCTACCATAACGTTTATGTTACCATAATAACGTTTGCACTGGGTAATTCACCATGGTTCCATTATATTGATGGTATACTCTAACAAGATATGATTTTAATAATGCATGTAATTCGGCGCCATCTTGGTATCAGAGATCACATGCGGATGGCAGCCTCTGTGTTTGGTGCGCATCATTTTTTCTTGTTTTGTTTATAAAGTACGTTTTCTTTTACGATACCTGGAGCTCATTTACCAGAAATGAGCTCCTAAACATCAGAGGAACAACTACAGTGGAATTATTAAACATTCTAGTCAAAGGTGCCGTTACCTTTGCTCACGCAGTAAAATGCTGCAGAAGAGGGAAATGTGCCAGTGTTTTACTGCGTGAGCTTGTATGACTCCGCAAACGTGGACATCGCACACTGTTACCTGTAATATTTCTCTCCAATGTGCACTCGCTGTGCAACAAACATGATTAACTTCAGCTACTGGCAGGAAAGGACAGATACTTTTTAACGTCTTCAGTTCTGTGTTTTACGGAAATGTGAACTGATTCCAGACTATGTGCTACAGCTGGCAGGCTTTCAACTATTCAGAGCGGATCGCAACACAGAACTTTCCGGGAAAACGAAGGGAGGAGGTATCTGTTGTTATACTAACATTGGCTGGTGTTCTGATGGGACTGTGATTCAAAGCACTGTTCTCTTGATCTGGAATCATTCATGTAAACTGTAGACCTTTCTACTCTCCCCGTGAGTTTGCTTCATTCATTCTGGACGGTGTTTACATTCCACGTGCAGAAGGCACAGCGCATGCTCGCCAACCAAATACTGTGTGTGGAACGGGCAAACCCCGACTCCTTTGTTATTGTCCTCGGGGACTTTAACAAGGGAAACCTCAGCCACGAACTCCCCAAATACAGACAATTAATTAAATGCCCAACCAGGGAGGTGAACCTTCTGGATCACTGTTAGACAATAGTCAATAATGCCTATCATGCTGTCCCCCATGCTGCACTGGGTCACTCTGACCACGTCATGGTCCACCTGATTTCAGCATATTGGGAGAAACTTAAGCTCTGTAAACCAGTTGAAAGGAAATCAAAGCAATAGAGCCGTAAAGCTGTGGAGGATATTCAGGCATGCTTAGAGTGTACTGACTGGAATGTTTTGAGGACTGCTTCCAACAGTCTGGATGAGTTCACAGAGGCTGTGACGTCATACATCAGCTTCTGTGAAGACTGCTGTATTCCATCACACACCAGGGTGAGCAGGAGGCATTCAAGAGTGGGGACAAGGACAAATTTAAAGAGTCAAAGTACAGTTTTAGTAAGGAGAGGAGAAAAACTAAATGCCTGTACTCTGAGAAATTACAACAACAATGCTCTGCTTCTGTCTGTATGAGCCTTAGACAGATCAACTACAAGCCTAAAGCCCCCCATTCCATCAACAACTCTCACCTGACCAATGACCTGAATGAGTTCTACTGTTGTTTTCAAAGACAATGGGACAGTCCTGACATCATCCCCTGTTCCGCCATCCCCCAGCTCCAGCCCACCTCCCCTACCTCAGCAGGAGTATGGGGCAGTCCCAAACTGCCCATCCCAGTGGCCCCCTCCCCTCCTACCACAACAATGACTCTTTCTGTCTTGGAGAGGGACGTTTACAGACTGTTTAAGAGACAGAGCCCCCCGAAAAGCAGCTGGGCCAGACTCTGTCTCTCCATCAACCCTGAAGCATTCTGCTGATCAGCTGTCTCCTGTGTTCACAGACATCTTTAACACCTCACTGGAGACATGCCATGTGCCAGCCTGCTTCAAGACCTCCACCATCATCCCCATTCCCAAGAAACCAAGGAGCACAGGACTAAACGACTACAGACCTGTCATCCTGACCTCTGTGGTCATGAAGCCATTTGAGCGCCTTGTGCTGTCTCACCTTAAATCCATCACGACCCTTTCCTGAACCCCCTGCAGTTTGCCTACAGAGCCAACAGGTCTGTAGACGATGCAATTAGAATAGATTCCACTTTATTGTCATTGAACAGTACAAGTGCAGAACAACGAAATGCAGTTAGCATCTAACCAAAAGTGCAAAAAAGAGCAGTGCAAAAATGTTGTGAAGGGCAGTGTGCAAATGGCATGTTTAAGTAATGTGCAATAAGCAATGTACAGTGTATAGATGTGCAAATGGGATGGTTAAGTAATGTGCAATAAGCAATGTACAAAGTGTGAATGTGCAGTTAGCAGTACAAACGGAATGCATTAGTGCAAGGGTCAGATGAGGAGTCCAGGTGTAAATATACAATAAGAAGTACAGACAGTGTAAATTGTGCAAATGGCAATAATGATGAGGTAGCATGTGCAGAGCAGGAAAAAGCCTATCGTCGAGACACAGAGTTCAGTAGGGTAACAGTAGCTGGGAAGAAACTGTTCCTAAGCCGGCTGGTGCAAGAATGAAGAGACCGGTACCGCTTGCCAGATGGCAGGGGGGCGAACAGTTTGACTCGGGTGTAAGGGGTCCCTGATCATGCCACAAGCTCCAGCGCTTGTGCTGGAGGTCTTTGATGGCAGGGAGCTGGACACCAATGATGCGCTGGGCGGTTTTCACCACCCGCTGCAAGGACTTCCGGTCGGCCGCAGAGAACCTGTTGTACCAAACTGTGGCACAGTTAGTCAGGATGCTCTCGACTGTGCAGCGGTAAAAGTTTAACAGGATGTTTGTAGACAGGCGGGTTTTCTTTGACTTCCTTAAAAAGTACAGGCGCTGCTGTGCTTTTTTTACCAGGCTTGAGGTGTTGAAGGACCAGGAGAGGTCCTCGGAGATGTGGACACCCAGGAATTTGAAGCTGGCCACACATTCCACCGCTTTCCCATCAATGAGGACTAGGGCATGGATGCAGCCTTTAGACATCCTGTAATCCACAATCAGTTATCTGGTCTTCTTGGTGTTGAGGGCCAGGTTGGTGTCTGAGCACCAAACCACAAGGTACTCAACCTCCTCTCTGTAGGCTGACTCATCGTTGTCGCTGATCAGGCCAACCACCATGGTGTCGTCCGCAAACTTGACGATGGTGTTGGAGCTGTGCAGAGGGATGCAGTCATGAGTGAAAAGAGAGTACATGAGTGGGCTAACCACACAGCCCTGTGGGACACCAGTGTTCAGGGTCAGGGTGGAGGAGGTGAAGTTGTCTAACCTGACAGACTGAGGTCTGTTGGTAAGAAAGTTCAGAAGCCAGTTGCAGAGAGAGGGGCTGATCCCAAGGTTGTGAAGTTTGGTAACTAGTCTGGAGGGGGTGACCGTGTTGAACGCCGAGCTGAAGTCAATGAACAGCATCCTTACATATGAGTTGGTTTTGTCCAGGTGGGTCAGGGCCGAGTGAAGAGTAGTAGAGATGGTGTCCCCAGTAGACCTATTAGGGCGAGTCCAAAGTTAGAGGGAGGCAGGCCTTAAAATGAGCCAAGACCAGTCTTTCGAAGCACTTCATGATTGTGGGGGTGAGTGCAACAGGTCGGAAGTCATTCAGGCTAGACACAGTTGACAGCTTTGGCACTGGCACAATGGTTGTCGTCTTAAAGCACGTGGGGACAACCGCTTGGGACAGTGACAGGTTAAAGATGTCCTTGAAGACCCCAGCCAGCTCCCCAGCACATGATCTAAGCACACCATCAGGACCAGCTGCTTTGCGTGCTTTTACCCTGCTAAGTGCAGAAGACACGTCCGCGATGGACAGACTGAGGGGGGCGGCATCTGGATTGAGCTTCAATTTTGTGGCTGGGTCTTTGTTGTCCCTGTCAAAGCGGGCGTAGAAGATGTTCAGCTCGTTCGTGAGGGAGACATCAGTGGCTGAGGGGGTGGGGTGTTTAGGTTGGTAATCAGTGATGGCTTTAATGCCCTGCCACATGCGTCAAGAGTCAGAGTTGTTATGGAAATGCTCCTCAATCCTCTGTTTGTGGGCTTTTCTGGCCATCTTGATGCCCCTTTTCAGGTTGGCCCTGGATGTGTTGTAGGCCTCCGTATCTCCAGATCTGAAAGCAGCAATGCGTGCCTTCAGCAGCAGTCGGACCTCTTGGTTGATCCAAGGCTTCTGGTTGGGGAAGGTCTTTATTTGTTTATAGGTGGTAACATTGTTGGTGCAGGTGTTGATGTATTCCAGGACAGATGATGCATATGTATCAATGTCAATATGGGAGTCAGTGGTAGCCTGAGTGGCAAACAAACTCCAGTCTGTCTGTTGAAACTGGTGCTATAGTGATAAGTCTGACCCCTTATCAAACTTTGACTGTCCTCACTGTAGGTTTCACATGCTTGATGATGGGTAAATACTTGGGAAGCATGAGAAGTGATCAGACTGACCAGGGTGGGGGAGGGGGGTGGCTTTGTAAGCCTCCGGAATATTTGTGTACACGTGGTCTAGTGTATTGTCTCCTCTTGTGGGGAGAATTTGGGGAAAACTGTTTTCAAGCTTGAGTGGTTGAAATCCTCAGCAACAATTATAACGGCATCTGAATGTGACGTTTGTTGTTTGCTAATGACAGCCTGCAGTTCTTTCATTGCTAGCTGAGCATTAGCTTCAAGTGGAATGTAGGCTGCGCTAACAACAATGGACGTAAACTACCGAGGCAGGTAAAAGAGTCAAAAGTTAATCATAAAATATTCCAGATTGGTGGAACAATGACTCCCGATGAGGTTAGCGTTGGTACACCACATTCTGTTCACGTAGATACACAGACCACCACCTTTGGTCTTACCTGAGTCTACTGCCATTCTTTCAGCGCGGAAAACACAGAGGTCCTCAAGGCTGATTGCATTATCTGGAGTGGTATTATTTAACCACGTTTCCGTGAATATCATGACGTTGCAGTCCTTACTCCTTCTCTGCGAGATGATTCTTAGTCGTATTTCGTCCATTTTGTTCGCCAGGGGCAGAACGTTCGCTAAGAAAAGACTAGGGAGAGAGGGTCGTAGTGGGTTGCGTTTTAGCCTAGCTCGAAGACCCCCACGCTCACCTCGCCATTGTTTACGATCTCTTAATCGCCCCCAGCCACTTCCGGTCGGATGAGGGATTTCAGACTCCCGGGGGAATCTTGCAATCTCCGGTGGTAGGTAAAGCCGTTCGAAAACATTTGTTGCGCAATGTTTTTCGATGTCCGGTAATTCCAGTCGGTTGTAGATGTTGAACGGCTGTGCCGGGTGAATATACTAATAACAATTAGATAAACTACTACTAATTTACAAAAAGCGGAGAGACGCTGAGCCTCGCGTTGCGCACGCGCAGCCATCGGCATGGCAAATATAACATTATTGTGTTAATATATAACATATTAACATGGCCCTCCACTTTATCCTCCAATACCTGGACTCCTCAGGAACCTATGCGAGGATCCTGTTTGTGGACTTCAGCTCTGCCTTTAATACAATCATTCCAGCTCTGATGCAGGAGAAGCTCTCTCAGCTGTAAGTGACCAAATCCACCTGCAGGTGTTTCACTGACTTCCTATCTGACAGGAGGCAGCGCGGGAAGCTGGGGAAACATGGTTCAGATCCCCAGTCCATCAGGACCGGATCCCCTGAAAGGCTGCGTCCTTTCCCCTCTGTTCTTCTCCCTGTACACCAACTGCTGCAGGATGTACTTCCTGCGGCAGCTGAAGAAGTTAAATCTGCAAAAGACAATTATGGTGCACTTCTACACAGCTATCATTGAGTTTATCCTCACCTCCTCCATCACCATCTGGAATGCGGCTGCCACAGCCAAGGACAAGAGGAGACTGCTGCGTATAAATCGGTGTGCAGAGAAGGTGATTGGCTGCAATCTGCCATCCCTCGAGGACCTGAACACCACCAGGACCCTGAGGTGTGCTGGAAAGATTGCGACTGACCCCTCCCACCATGGACACAAACTGTTTCAGCCACTTCCATCTGGCAGGAGGCTAAGGTCCATAAGGACCAACACCTCAAGCCACAAGAACAGCTTCTTCCCATCGGCAGCTGGCCTCATCAACAAGGCCAAACGACCCCCACTGACATTGACACCCTCTGCCCCATAACTTAAATTCTACATAATGCATTACATTAATGCACTTCTCTGTACTTCCTTCCTGTACACTGCACTTTTCCACTTATTCAGTAAATGTTTGCACATTTTATATTTACTGTCAATTCAATTGTTTTACCTCATACTACTTACTGTGTTTTTTTGTCATGCACCACAGCACCAAAGTAAATTAATTGTAATTGTAAAGGTAACTGGTAATAAATCTGATTCTGATTGCAGAAATGTGGTGTGTAATAGGGATCCAGGAAATTGCAGGAGCCTTTATCTCTGTTATTCAACCAGGTTAAAACAGAGAATTACATAAGAAGGATGTTTCATTATCACAATAGTGAATTCATGTGAATGACAAAATATTTAAAATGTTATTACATTACAAAATGTAACAAATGAACATTAACAATAAATATTGTTTAATTTAAACCATTTGGAAAAAAACAGCTGCTATACATCAACCCAGAATTGGTGTATTCAACATAAAATATTCATGGAACAAATAACTTGCAATACAAAAGTTAAACTTTTAATAAATACCATGAATTTATAATAAATAACAAATATCCACACAAAACCAATGTATTTCACAAACTTTACTTTTAAAGTAAACATTTCTTAGCAACAGGGTCAAAGTAAAACAAAGTGCTGATAGACGAATACAGATTCAATTGTATAAAATCAGTTTATTTTCTTACAGACTACATTTCTTTCTAACAACTGTTAGAGAGGTAGTACATGGCAAAATCAAAAATTTCTGACAGGTTAATTACCCCTGCTTCCGGTTCGGAGAGGCGGGACATAAGGGGGCGTGTTTGTCCCCCGGGGCGTGCGTGCATGTGTGTGTGTGTTTATTAATATTTTAAATGCGTGTGTGTTCGCCCCCCCCTTCCTTGGTGGCGACATCTTGTCACCTGGCAAACGCTAGAGGGGTTATATGTCGTGGAGCTCCGCCCCCTAGAGGCGTAGCTCTAGCGGTTACCCATGCCGCATAGCGGCCCAGCTTGAAAACAAAATGTACTAGCTCAACCAATCGGGGCAAACCTGCCCCTATATCTTGAGCGTCTGCCCTTCATACCCCGTCCCATTTTTCTTCAGCTTCGACTGAACAATTGATGTGCTACTGGT